>JAKOGI010003319.1:0-58216 GCA_029747015.1 Carnegiea gigantea | reverse complement strand
ATGTACATACATATATACACATACATACATACATACATACATATATATATATGTATGAAATAATAGGCGCATGTCCATTGTAGACAAGGTTGATATTGTGGAAATAAAAAAATCTAAAAAAGGAAGGAAAATAAAAGAAGGAAAATAATTAGCCTTCCATTCTTGATTGCATAATTTGTTGTTGAAGGTATATATAGATTTTTTCCTTCGATAAGAAAGGTGCAGATTTTCATATCAAGGGTAGATTTTTTTCATGCGATTTATTTATTTAAATAATTTATATTCAGTATTTAGTCAATTACATATTATATTTATATATTTTTAATGCTATAATAAATGCAATCGTAGGTTTACAAGAAAAACGTAAAGGCAATAAACTCAGTGATTATTGTTTTTGTTGAATTTAATCTTGCTAGTAGTTATATTTCTAGATCAATTTGAAACAAATCTTAACCTTCATCAAACGTATTTGATGCAAGAAAAACTTTTTCTCAACTTGAAGTATTTTAATTGAATCAATGGGTGTAAGCTAACATATTAAGATAATGATGATTTAAATAAAATTATTAGCTTAATTTTTCCAAAATAGTATTGTGATCTTTAAAGAAAATAAAAATACAAAAAGAAAAATAGTCTAGTTGGATTACTAAGATAACGGGGGAGAAATCAAGAGAAAAAAACATAGTGTAAGTGGATTTCAACTATATTTATAAAGGAGTATAAATGAAAAGATGAAGAAACGAAATATGCGCAAGCAAGGGAAAGACTTGTATGTAACTTAGATGATGTAAAATCATCATGTTGATGATGTACAAGTATCTTGTTGATGAGGACAAATGTAACCTAGCTTATAGGAATTATAAGTGACCTAGATTATGTTGTAATAATCTTTATCAGTGGATTAGATAGAAGATTTTTTTTTAATGTGTATAAAATAGATAGAAGATTGCTTTGGGGAAGTGGGAGGATAATAGAAATAATCTATGATATCAGGAAAAATTGAAAATTGAATAAATTACGGTATAAGAAGAAGAAAGTAGATGAATCAAGCAATTTTGAAATAGACCTTGATCGATCAAAGACCTCATATGTATTTTGATGCTATAAATTGAAAGAAGATAAAATAAAAAAATGAGTGTATTTTAGAATCAAATATAAATATGCGGATATAAGAAGATGAAAGGGATGGAGCAAAAAAATTTTTTAAATTGATTTGCTATATTTTTGATCCCCATGGAGGCATGTCCTTATTGTATTTTAATCCTACAGATTCAAAAAGAAGATAAAAAAAATTGAATGCGTTTAGAATTGAATATAAACATCAAATTTTTTTAAGAATTGTTGAGGGATCTTATGGAAAGTCTTCCTTCACATGGAGAAAGAGTATTAGAATTAACAACTCTTACAAATGATATATAAATATAATCTTAGTATCAATTAAGTTACAATAGTGGATAAAGGGGGAGATGTAATGTATAGCTCGTGCATGGGAATCGAGCTTGCCCCAAGAAACCCCTTGGGATGCAATGTTTTATGCTATGGAGGACAAAATATTAACACAAACATAATATGAAAGAAGCAATGGATGTAATATTTAATTTAAGGCATGTCGGGTGAGGTAACAAAATTCCTAAGATATAGAAGCAACGTCAACATCTTTATACAATACCTTTATATTAAATATACACTTTACATGATTGTCAAATACACACACTTTACATCTTTGTGCAGTACTCTTTGATGATGTTCGCACTTTACATAATTGAATATATGCAATTCTAATATTGAACGACACGATTCTCATTCTTATTCTTATTCGCTTTAATGTTTATATTTTCCTTGTTCATGATTGACTATTTTTCTCTTCTTTTATCAGAATTGATTACTTTAATATGAACGACTATGATTAAGAGTGAGAATTAATCTTATGGCCCGAAAATTTTGATTTTTGACAATGTAAGAAAAATTCACATCAGCACAACATTGTTTCATATAATAGGATAGATAGAGTACTTCCTTAAAAATATCTAACGAAGAAAACCGAATTTTTAAGTTAGATTTTTTTGAAATAAGGTTTTATTTTGATATTCAAGAATGTATTTCTCTCGACAATTTTTACTGCTGCCAAAAGTACATGTTCCCATTGTCTACGTATATATATTTTTCACGTGTATATTTGTCATGTATTAATTTTTTATTAAATATTAGTTGATCCAAGGAGTATGGTATATGTATTGATTTCTCTGCATTGGCTCCCACACTATAGACGCCAGATGACAAATTAACATTTAACAAATAGTTCATTTTTTCTTCAAAAAGGTAAAAGTGGTCATAAGTTGCTTAGTGAAAATCTATTAAATGTAAAATATTCTTGCTAATTTCAGCACCACAACACCATCAGTAATTATTTGAAATGCTTTGTAGTGCAATCTAAATTTTATTATAAGCCAAATTTCATTACATTGCTACTATAACATGGAGAAAACAGACCAAAGTCAGCCACATATATAGAAACAGAATACAATATACATGAAATCAAAGTCGGTCAGAATAACATTGCATTTTGCCATGTATACCTAATTTCAGCCCTTTTTCTACGCTAATTTGAGGCCAAATCAGGTATCTGCTCCGACTATGGACCATCCCACTCTCGTCATCTAGACTCTTGCTGCCACCACATAGACATAATGGTCATGTACTATTGTAGCCAAACTGAACCGCGACTCTACTTAATAGTTATATTTAGTTTGAATTTAGTTATTCTAGAAGCGATCAGATATGCCAACAACTTTCTGTTCTTTTAGCCACCAAAGCCTTCTTTGTTCTCTGCATTTTTCCTAGTAATTAATACTCATTTACTTGTCAAATTGCACAATAAATTTTTGACAAATTCCTAGCCTCAAAGATTCCTAGAGAGAATGTATAATATAGGAAATTTTAAGGCAAATAGTTATAGAGTGATTAGGAATGAATCATCGTGATAATTGCAAAATCCATCTTAAGAAGATGATGAGAGGTAGAAGGAAATACTAAATATTTATCCTAAGGGAAAGAGAGGTGCAAGGGATTGAGGACACAATTTTGAATCCATTTATTGGCTAACAATTGGAGCTGCAATTATTGAATATAAAACCTAACAATAAATGTTATCATTCACAAACCTTACGTGTTATAAAATCTGTTTAAGTGTAAAATTACACACTTGACCTCCAAATTATGATCAGCGATCTAATTAACACTACCAGTAGAAAACAATATCTTAACAGAATAGATTAATTAGAAGGGAAAATAATAGGGAGGTATCTCAAGGTATAGACATCCTACCACGATAGTACCCAAACCCTTGTGTAAATTCATTGGACTACTCCTAGCCTCCTACACAACCTGTCATTCATAAAATCATACAAACAAATGGGTAATCCATCCACACTCCTTGAGGGTTGGGCCATTAGGGAATATAGGGAAACAACTTCCTATTTCTAGTGAGAAGGATTATGAGATGCTTGCGTTCATAATCATCAGAAAAATTATGATTTGTTACCTCAAGGTATAGACATCCTATCATGATAAGTATCCAACCCCTTGTGCAAACCCATTGGATTTCTCATAGCTACTACACAACTTGTCATTCATAAAATCATACAAACATATAGATAATACATCCAGACGCCTGAAGGGTTGGGCTATTAGGGGAATATAGGGAAGCGACTTCCTATTTCTAGTGAGAAAGGATAATGGAGAAGCTTGTGCTAATAATCATAAGAAAAATTATGATTTGTTAAAATATGAACGACTATCTACAAATCAATGATACTGTTAAGCAGCGAGATATGCGATATATGTGCTGATTCTGTGTAATATTGTTAATATTGTTTCCATATTCTATGGCTTCGGTTTTAGGAAGTTTAGGTCATTGTTTTAGGGACTTAGTCTTGTATATATGTTTGGCCTGAGGATGAATGAAAGGCAGACAAGTTTTCCCTTGCCTCACTCTTGAAACTTAGCATGGTATCAGAGCCATGGCGAAAAAGGGACCATCACCATTTGATCTCAACACAAACGACAATCCAGGAAACATAACTACTCAAGTTCAATTGAGAGGAGAGAACTATGAAGAATGGGCACGAGCTGTACAAACATCTCTGAGAGCGCGGCGCAAATGGGGTTTCATAGAGGGAAAGGTTACCAAGCCAGACGATGCTAGTCTAGAAATTGAAGATTGGTGGACGGTGCAGTCCATGTTGATTTCTTGGATTATGAACATGATTGAGCCAGGTTTGCAAACTACTGTGACATACACCAAAACCGCATTAGAATTATGGGAAGATTTGAAAGAACGATTTTCAGTTATTAATGGACCGAGGATTCAACAATTGAAAGCAGAACTTGCCGATTGCAAACAGCGAGGCATGACGATCATGGCCTATTATAGGAAGTTAAAAGCTCTCTGGGAAGAACTAGCAATGTATGAACCATTGCTATCTTGCACTTGTACTGAGTGCAAATGTGAAATCAGCAAGAAGCTTCAGAAACGACACGAAGAGGATCGGCTTCATTGATTTCTCATGGGACTCGACGACACCATCTATGGGACTGCGAGATCAAACATACTTGCCTGTGATCCATTGCCTTTCTTAGACAGAGCTTACTCGATTATGATATAGGAAAAATGTGTGCGAACCATGGCAAGGGCTGTCGATGAAAGACGGGAGGCGATAGCCTTAGTTGCACATACACCATATAGAGGAAAGGGTCGTGGCGAGAGACGTGAAACAAATCAGATTTGTTCCCACTGTAATCGGACTGGACATGAATCAAATAACTGCTTACAAATTATTGGGTATCCAGAATGGTGGGGTGACAGACCGTGAGGATACAAAGCTGGGCCAAGTCGAGGACAACAACAAGCAACTGTGACAGAAGGAGGTCGAGGACGTAGACGAGGAACACTTACGAGAGCAAACGCTGTCCAATCACAAGAAGAAGCCAACCTAAGCACAGGGCTAAGTATTGACCCTGATCGAGAAAATCCTAGACTTCTAGGGTTGAATAGTAAGCAGTGGCAAGCTCTTATGACAATGTTGAGCAAACAAAAATCAGACATAAATGAAAGATTAGCAGGTAAGCACGATACAACTTTGCATTGGATAATTAATTCAGGAGCTACAAATCACATGGTTGGGGATTTGAAGAAATTACAGGATTCAAGGGACATTCCGAATTGTCCTCTTAGTCTGCCTAATGGAAGCCAAGCATTTGCCACTAAAGAAGGAACAATCAGAATTGATGAGCATCTTACACTTGACAACGTCCTTTATGTTCCTGGATTGACTTGTCATTTAATTTCTGTGTCGCAATTATATGATACTTCCAAGCATAACGTGTAATTTGCTAATGATGTATGGATTGTGCAGGACCGTATTACGAGGATGCTAATTGGTGTGGGTAAGAGACAGGATGGACTCTATTACTACCACAGTCTACCGATGATAAAGGCAATGAAGATAGAAAGAACGACTGCACTAGATCTCTGGCATAAGAGATTGGGACATCCGTCTGAGAAGGTTACCAAGTTGCTTCCAAATATTGATTTTACGAATTGTGTTTTAGACAAAAATTGTGAAGTGTGTTTCAAAGCAAAACAAACTCAAGATAAATTTGTGTTGAGTTCTAATAAAGTATCTAGTGCATTTGAACTAATTCATTGTGATCTATGCGGGCCTTATAGGACTCTTTGATCGTGTGGTGCATCATATTTTTTGACTGTGGTTGATGATTTTTCTCATGCTGTATGGGTGTTTCTACTGATTGAAGAAAGAGGTTGATGGTTTTGTGAAAGATTTTTTTGCCATGGTGGAACGACAATTTCAAAACAAAATAAAAATTATCAGGAGTGATAACAGTACTGAGTTTGTTTGTTTGAAGTCGCTTTTTCATGAACATGGGGTCATATTTCAAACCTCCTGTGTTGGCACACCTCAATAGAATGGATGAGTGGAGAGAAAACATCAGCATATTTTAAATGTAGCTAGAGCTTTGAGGTTTCAAGGACATTTGCCTATTTCTTTCTGGGGTGATTGTGTGATAGCTGCTAGATATTTAATTAATCGTACACCTTCTACCCTCCTCAATGGGAAGAGTCCTTATAAAGTCTTGTATGGGACTTTGCGTACATATAATCATATTAGAGTTATTGGATCTCTTTGCTATGCACACACTTCGGGAAAAGGGGGGGATAAGTTTGCGAGTAGAAGACAGAGGTGTGTTTTTGTTGGTTATCTGCATGGTAAGAAGGGGTGAAAACTGTATGATTTAGATACCAAAGACTACTTTGTGTCTCGAGACGTTGTATTTCATGAGGGTGTGTTTCCCTTTGCTGAACAAATGCAAGACAACACCCTTCCTTCCATGCCTCCTGTGGACACTATGGTCCATGATTCTGCCACAGATGATAACAATGAAGCCAGGGGGTGAAAAAGACAAAGTACCAAGCGAAGCCGAGCAAATTTAGACACCTATTGAAGAGTCTCTGGGAAGAGGACAACGAACCAAGCAACCTTCTGTTCGGCTGCGTGACTACATTATTCATACTATGCAAACATTGAGTCCATCCATCCCTACTCCCACACCACAACATCCTTCAAGTACGGCCTATCCTTTAGCACATTTTGTGAATTGTGATCAGTTTTCTATGCGAAATAGAAATTTTCTTACAGCTATTACTGCTGGACATGATTCGAGTATTTTTTTCTGTAGCCATTAAAGATGAAAATTAGCGCAAGGCAATGCAGGCAGAAATACACGCCTTGGAAAAGAATGAAACTTGGACGATTACTGATTTACCTCCCGAGAAAAAGGCTCTTGGATGTAAATGGGTTTACAAGACCAAATATAATTCTGATGGCACTCTTGAGTGTCACAAGGTGAGATTAGTGATACTTGGGAATCATCAAACTGAAGGCATTGATTTTACAGATATGTTTGCACCAGTGGCTAAGATGGTCACATATTGTGAATTTTCCACAAGCGTACGGTTAATCGTTGTAGTAATTACAGATGTCGTCCTCAGGGATGGTTGTAAATTTAGATTACTAAAACTTTTAAACTAAATTAATAAAGGTGCTAAAAATTACCCAACACCGGCTTGCAAACAAAGGCACCAAAGTGATCATAGATCATCAAACTGTAAATAATTTTGAGTCAGGGGTACCTTCTCGCAACTATCCACAAATCACAACTTGCTTCATTCGAACAAAGCTTCAGAAACAAGAACTTCAACAACTCGAACAAAACTTAAGCAGATGAGGGCTGGTGCAATTCGAATGACACTTATGAAAACCAAATTACAACCTCAATCTACCATTAATTGATAAGTAAAATTACATTAATCCTTAAAAGCTAAGCCCTGAATCTAAACTAAAAAGGGTTGAACCACTCTTGTCGGGTTCCTCCTCCGCTCTCTAGCTACTTCCCCATTCGTTTATCAAGCCAGCCTCCCCCCCCAAAACCGAACCCTCAATAGCCAAATTAATGATCGTAATGAAGAGTAATGTATGGAAGTGGTAATGGGATAATTAAGGATGGCAATTGAAGGAGGAGAGAGAGAAATTCCAGTTGTGGAAGCTAAACCGCCGCCGGGCTCAGTACTTAGGTTATGGTCTGCCAAAGAACGAAGAAGGAAAAGAAACCATGGCAATGAAAAGTCATGGAACTCAGGCTCTTTGAGTGAGAGAGGGAGATGAGTTAGAGAGAGAATACAAATGAGGTAGGAAGAAGAAGGGACGTTGCCCTGTTCTGCTTCCCCTATTTCGTGTCCCTGGAACGCCGACCCAACGAGTAAGACAAGGTCTGGCACGTGCCGTGCATGTGTCCAATTAAATGAGAAGGCAAGGGAGGCGTGGGCTGGCAGCATCTGGGTTGCTGACTGGCCCAGAGAGGGGGAGAAGAAGGAAAGGAAAGAAGAAGGGGAAAGGAAAAACCGTGTGGGCTGGGAAAGGAGGAGCAAACGGGCCAGGCCAACTTGAAAGAAAAAGGGAAGAGGGAAAATGGAAAGGGGATTCTCGGACTGGGCTCGAAACGGGCCCTGGTGAGATAGGGGAGGAGGGAAAGAGGAGGGAATGGCCTACTGGGCTTGGTTCTTGAGTTCTTCCCTTCTTTTATCTTGCTCCAATGCTTCTTGTTGATCCAAACCCTTTTGTAATACAATTTCTCCTTTTGTTCCAAGCCATTTGTTTATTCTTCAAATTCCTACAAAACAAACAAAAACCATATTAAACTCCTAAATTAATAATTTATTTTGAGCAAATAATAGATAGTATAAGGGTATAAAAATGTCAAAATTTCAGGTTGAACATCACAGTGCGCATATTTTTGGCTGTGGCTGCTGCTCAAAATTGAGAGCTTCACCAGATGGATGTCCACAATGCATTTCTACATGGTGAATCGATTTACAAGAGAAAGTTTATATGAAACTGGCCCCCTGGTTTTGACGGCACCAGTCCTGGCAAAGTGTGCAAGCTTCAAAAATCTCTATATGGACTTAAACAAGCTCCTCTATGTTGGTTTGCGAAATTGAGTACAGCTTTGATAAACTACGGTTTCAAGCAATCCCATGCTGACTACTCTTTATTTTCCCTCCATCATGATGATGTTCGACTTCACGTTCTAGTTTATGTTGATGATTTGATTATATCGGGAAATAATCATGTTGTAGTTCAGCACTTTAAGACATATCTCAGCCAATGCTTTCACATGAAGGATTTAGGGAACTTGAAGTATTTTTTGGGTGTTGAAGTTGTACGAGGACCTGAGGGGATCTTCTTGTGTCAGCGAAAATATGCATTGGATTTCATCTCTGAGACTGGATTACTTGGTGCCAAACTGGCTAATATCTCAATGGAACAAAATCATCGTTTGGCACTTGTAGATGGTTCACTGTTTGATGATCCAGAATGGTATAGATGATTAATTGGCCGCCTCATATATCTTTGTTTCACTCAACCTGAACTCTCTTATTGTGTTCATATTCTTTCTCAATTCATACAACAGCCTCGAGTTGAACATTAGGATACAGCTTTGAGAGTAGTTCGTTATTTGAAAGGGGTACCAGGGTAAGGAGTATTCCTTCCCCGTAATAATCATTTGAATTTACATAGATGGTGTGACTCGGATTGGACAGGGTGTCCATTGACTCGTCGATCACTCACAGGATGGTTTGTGCAGTTAGGCCATTCTCCTGTCTCATGGAAAACTAAGAAACAGCAGAATATCGATCAATGGCAGCCACTATATGTGAACTCAAATGGCTCAAAATGATTTTGGCCAGTCTTTGTGTCGCACATAATGACTCCATGAAGCTTCATTGTGATAGTCAAGCTACCTTGCATATCGCTCGCAATCCTGTCTTTCATGAACATACCAAACATATTCAAGTTGATTGCCAGTTTGTTCGTGACGAGATAGTGACTGGGAAAGTTCAACCGTTGTTTGTTCCTACTCAGCATCAATTAGCGGATATCTTCACCAAGGCTTTGGGCAAGACCCAATATGTTACATTTCTTCATAAGTTGGGCATTCGGGACCTCCATGCACCAACTTGAGGGGGGTGTTAAGCAGCGAGATATGTGATATATGTGCTGATTCTGTGTAATATTATTAATATTGTTTCCATATTCTATTGCTTCGATTTTAAGAAGTTTAGGTCATTGTTTTAGGAACTCAGTCTTGTATATATGTTTGGCCCAAGGATGAATGAAAGGCAGACAAGTTTTCCCTTGCCTCACTCTTGAAACTTAGCAGATACCTATCAAAGAGGAGAAACACTCTTAATTAACTTAAATAGCATTGACCAATATCGTAACGCCCCCAACCCAAGGGCTAGAAGTGTTATCGTTTTTCTTTAAATTCTGGGGCGAACCGGACCGAGTTTTCCCTAAAAACTGACCGTTTCCTAGGCTTTATATCAAATTTCCTGCAATTAAAAGCAACGATAAAAACCCACCAACTCGACGGCTACACGCCGGAGTTCACAGCTCTACGGGCCACCAGCCTGGAGCATATCAACCAGCGCAATTCGACACTAAAACAATGGGACGATAAACGTGCAACTCCACGGACCACACGTCCGGAGCACTGACGTTACATCCCAACTATAAATAACCTTGGTTAAAAGATGATCGACTCGCATGGCCGTACAGAGTGACTCTAGATGATATGTAATACATGCACTCAGGGACTTAGATTACATAAGAATACAATTCCAGCTCACACATATAGAGCATGTAACTTTACTCCTAGAACAGCATGACTCCATCTTGCCTTATGTGGACTGACTTTTACCTGTTACTTCAGAAACTTGGGAAGGGAACAATAATAGATGGGAATGAGCAATTATCGCTCAGTGGATAACCCCCTCTCCCAAAATAATACTTAAAATGCAACATTAGCTCCTTAAAGATTTTCTTAATTCCTCCCCTTTGAAGAACTTATCTAACTTACGATATATTCCAACCACACTGCAGGGGACATAGTAGTCGTTCCAACAGCTTAAACTCTAAAATAGCCATATTCAAGAAACTTACCATAAGAAATTCATATAAACTTGTAAATTCAATGAAACAAAAGGGGTTTAACCCTTAAACACTACTTGTTGGGACTTCTATTATGAAAGGCTTATTTCATTTCATATAATTTATGTCATATATAAACATTGAAATTTCGTTGGAGATGCTGTCAAGTGACAGACTATATGAATTTAGCATTCCATCATGTTCAATGCGATAGAGTCATTAAACTGATGATTCCACTACACCATACAGTAATAGGTTATATACAGCAATAGATCTCTTTGTTAAAACATGGAACGATAACCACAAAGTGAAGCATATAACTATGCCATGTGAATGGTATACTATTGATGTAGCAATATGCTCTTTGAACTTCACATGCTTGTTTACAATCGATAATGTTCTACAAACCGTCATATGAACTGGGATTCTCTATTGACCTGGTTTTTCTACCAGTTCACAGGGCTTTATAACGTATGACTTTGAATCTTCTGCCTACTGGCAGAACAATGAAACACTGAACTTGAATCTTCTACCTACTGGTAGAATAATGAAACATTGAACTTGAATCTTCTGCCTACTGGCAGAACAATAAAACACTGAACTTCAATCTTCTGCTTACTGATAGAACAATGAAACATTGAACTTGAATCTTCTGCCTACTGACAGAACAATGAAACATTAAACTTTGAATTCTCATGTAAACTTCGATAAAGGGTACTGGGTTGCCTAAGTTGACCATAGTAATGGATATGGCATAATCGGACGCTCAATACTTAAGTCCTTTCTCAAAGGATTCCTAAACCTGTTAACTGGCTGTCTGCCTCATTCAATTGAGCAGTCCGATGATTTAAGATTATTTCATTACCAATGACTTGTCAATTAAAACAGGCAACCGATAAACATTTAAATACACTTTGAAATCATACAAATAAGCATTGACGTACTTTTAAAGATTTCTAAGACTTGAAGTCAATGTTATCTCACGCATTCATCAACTCAGGGGAAAAGGATTTCACATAGCACGTATAGTCACGTTATGAACTCATATTGTCAACCGATTCCCCAATCATAACGTAGCCCACACGATTGCAGTTAATTTCAACATTACTTTGATATATACACATATATATAATCGATAAAATTCAGAGGCAACGATAGTGATGGTATCGATGCCGTTATCTGTTACTCGTATAAAGGCTCAACTAGCCTTGATGATTAACTCTTAATTTATATGCCATGACTAAATATATTCACGGCTTACCAAATCACCACATACATTTACGAACTAGTAATCGATGCACTCATTCGATTTACTTTACAATTTCCTCTGTTCCACGCTTTCTAAGTTATAAACATTCCTATGTAATCATTTAGATGATCACGTTAATCATATAATCACTATAAAATTTCTGCATTTCATATAACCACTTCTATGCAATCATATAAAGGCTTACTAAACAACGTTATCATTTCTCATTAATTCATGTACGGTTGCCAGGCCTATAACATTATCATTTCTATGCACTCACTATAAACAACTGATTCATACAATCGATAAACCTTCGTTCGGTATGAACAACATATAAATTAAGCATCATTCAGTTTACTTTACAATTTCCTCAATTATTGAGAATTAACTCAAATTCAACCCGAATGAACTATAATAAATAAACTTTTAATGAAATGAACAATAATCGATAAACTTTCCTTGGATTATTAGTAATTAATCCGAATTCAACCTGAACGAACTATAATCAATAAACTTCAACGAAATCTACGATAATCAATAAACTTTCATTAAAATTAGCAATAATTAGGAGGAAGAGAAAACTCACCTCGAATCCAAGCTAAAGGACCCATTTTAGGGTTTGATTTGGGTTGGCTCGGTGTGGACTTGGTTCATCCCTTTGCTCCTTATCCAGTAGCCACCACCCTCCTGTCGAACTACCGCCGCCGGCGAGCCGTGGAGGGACGCCGAGGCCCACGGCGGCCTTCCCCCCCTGAACCTCTTTCTCCCTTTCTCGCGTTTGTCTCACCGTCTCTCTGGCCCGGTTTGTGCGTCGACCGGGGTGGGGGAACGTCCGGCATGCATCGGCCGGTCACCGGCAGCCCCGTCGGTGCCTCGCTCTCTCTCCCGGTGTGTGGTCGCGGGGCTGGGGTTAAGGAGCCCCCCTTCTTCGCTTCTCTGTCGAGCAAAAGGGGCTTCGGCCCTTTTGTTCTTCTTTTTTTTTTTGGATAATTACCTCGTCACATCATAATTAATATGAGCTTATCCACTTGTCACATCATAATTAATTCCCAATGTTCGATTCAATAAATTACAGGACTGGTCCCAAGTTTCGTCAGCCCAGTTATATTCAGGAATCTACGCAATGTAGTGCCCGATATAATCCTCCATAACAATAAAATAGGAAGAATATTCTTTTCAATAAATACAGCACCTAAGCAGGCACGTCGATATTATTTCAATTTCTAACGATATAAAATAGCAGAATAAGGGGATAAAATCCCGGGTGTTACATCCTCCCCCCCTAAAAAGAATTTTGTCAGCGAAATTCCAGGGTCCATAGTTACGCCACCCACACATGCGCATACACATGACTTTGAACATAAGTAGAAAAATCTGCTTCACAATGAATTAAAAACCGAGATGTGCTTATAGAAGCCACTCTCAAATTTTGCCAGCCTTTCAAGTGTCTATTCAGGCGTCGAGGGTAAAGTATATTAGAGAAAGGCAAATAGGTTGGCGGCAAGGGGATGACTTCAGACCCAACCACCAAGGGTCATACACAGGTAGTTTCATTCGAAAACATGGATTTAAAGCACTTTTAGGCTTAGAATGGTTGTCCTTATGATTGCATTAATACTCTAGAGTGATGAGGGTATCACATAGCATTACATAGGACCACTTTCACATTATAACACCTCATGGAATCAATAATTCAATACTTGCAGCCTAAGAGTCATATAATATAAAGCAGTCCAGCACGTATGTCTGGTACCAACTTTCAGGAACATTACATATGCAATTATTATTTCAGCTGCTAACATTAACAACTACGCTTCACAACTCAATGAAAGGTTACACTACATGAACCTGAGTTCAACCATTATATATAGTACTCATGAACAAGTACGTACATATGTAGGCATATCTCAAGAAATAGTAGGGATAATATGTAAAATAGTGTCATATCTCGTCACCAGACAACAGGATGGGAGAGAAATCCAAATCCAATGGCCAAGGTATAGTGGGATAGCATTGGCAGTAGGGCACTGTCCATGGTTTTCTATGAAATCTACCATGTATCACATAAAGCTCATCATGCAACACATAATACAAAATGGCTCAGTCACGTTAGACCAGATACATAATTGAACCTTGTGAGAGGTTATTTTCCGCATATTCATACACATGCTCTTAGAGATGCACATTCAAATAGGGTCACAAGTATGTTAGCATGTGGTATGGCCAAAGCATAAAATATGCAAGGCAACCGAGTGCGACAGTAAATTCCTATGTTCACCATATGCTTCCACTAGACGTATGAGCAACTGGCCACTCAGTCATTCACAAGAACATTGGTATGAGTTCAGATACAAGATGTGTAACTCCAGTTCAATTGACATATCAGTCAATGATGCATGCAGAGGAAAGCATTTAAATGTCAAGGGCCGCAGTCAGGCACTTATGCTATGAAGTAGGTGCACCGCCAGACATTCAGCCCCAATAGAAGGACTACATGCTATATACTGGTTAACCAACAATGACTCTATGAAGCAACACTCATTTGCTCAACTCAATAACACACCAATCAAATACAAATTAAACAAGCACCAAATGGTTTATTTCTTATCTCATTCGCTTATAAAACATACAAGTGACCATGCACAGTATTCCATGTAACTATACAAGCTTCCAGAGTCCTCACATTGTTCATAGTACTATAGTTGTGCTTCAAAACACATAGGTTCGTAATAATGCCGCACAAAAGGGAATCTATACGAGTATACTTGATTGCAACCCTCTAGTGCAATCTAAGGTCACAAGCATGTCTTGGGGCTTGTCCACAAGCATTAGAATTTAGCCACCGAGCAACTAACCAGAGTAGAAACAATGACATCCATGGTCTTATAAACATGCATTGAAGCTTTGTGATGCATTTGTCTTATAAGGTAATCATAGAGGTTCGAGAAACCCTTAATATAGAGGAGAAGGTTCAACCCTCTACTATGAAACATTCCGGCTTCTGCACTTAGTGTTAGTGCTTAAACAATGCGAAAAGGCATAAATCCTCGCCTCGGGTAGCAGCGAGATGACACCTATGGCATGACAATTTCAAAGTCTGCCAGATTCTTTCCTTTAGTACCACTGTAGGTGTATCAGGGTTGATATGGCCAGTACATTATTAAGCCTGTAATATGGATAGCATTGCATGCCTAACGAGCATAACGCTGAGTTGACTTAAAGATAACAATAATTGCATGTTGGGATGCGAGGATGCCACGCAACACACATATCCATCCAAATTAAGGCCACATCTGAGCGTTACTAACACTCATGCTGACGTGCATGCATATGAGCGATTGCTTGGTTCCCTTGACATGCACATAACATAATAGGATATTGGCCAAAAACACTTCCAATTAAGGGAAGTAATCATTGATCACTTATAACTTGTCATTAACACAGCAAGCAACATATGCATCTTAACATGTAAGCATCGAAAACCTCATTACAATACAGGGCATGTCTTGAGACGCAATAGTAAGGCTTGACTGTATAATGAGAAATATCTTTCAATGCGAAACAAAACCTTTAACTCACTGAATAAGAAGACCTTTGACTTTCAATGTCTCTAGAGTTTGATAGAAAAATAATTTGGCTGCTTCTAGCCCCTTTCTCTACCAACCATTAAGTACGTTTGCTCGCTCCATTATAGGGCTCGAGGAGCAAACCATACCTCAAAGGAAAAAATAAGCTATGAACTCAAACATTTCCAATCATTTGAGTCCAAATCAAGTGTACTTTAAATCTTTGCATTGAATCACTAAAGCATAAATACGAGATAATCATTATTGAGCTAACAGCTTGCCCACATGCAAAACACAAGTCATTCGGTTGATACTTTAGCAGCGACTCATCCTTTCAATCGTTCAACTGGCTCAAGCCACACATAGTCAGCTAAACACAACGACTTTCATAACAAAGCACATTTGCACAGAAGGGTACATCAAATAGCACCTCGTCATAAATCACTCTTAGACCACTATATGCAATGCAAGACTTAGGCCGCGGCCTATGGTCGCAGGATCTTGCTCTGATACCATCTATAACGCCCCCAACCCAAGGGATAGGAGTGTTATCGTTTTTCTTTAACTTCTAGGGCGAAACGGATAGAGTTTCCTCTGAAAACTGACCGTTTCTCAGGCTTAAAGCCTTATATCAAATTTTCTGCAATTAAAAGCAAGGATAAAAACCCACCAACTCGATGGCTACACGCCAGAGTTCACAGCTCTATGGGCCACCCACCGGAGTATATCAACCAGCGCAATTCGACACTAAAACAATGGGACAATAAACGTACAACTCCACGGACCACACGTCCGGAGTACTGGGGTTACATCCCAACTATAAATAACCTTGGTTAAAAGATGATCAGCTCGCATGACCGTACAGAACGACTCTAGATTATATGCAATACATGCACACAGGGACTTAGATTATATAACAATACAATTGCAGCTCACACATACAGAGCATATAACTTTGCTTCTGGAACTGCAATGACTCTATCTCGGCTTACTTGGACTGACTTTTACCTGTTACTTCAGAAACCTGGGAAGGGAACAATAATAGATGGGAATGAGCAATTATCGCTCAGTGGATAACCCCCTCTCCTAAAACAATACTTAAAGTGCAACATTAACTCCCAAAAGATGTTCGTAATTCCTTCCCTTTGAAGAACTTACCTACCTTACGATATATTCCAACCACAATGCAGGGGAAATAGTAGTCGTTCCAACAGCTTAAACTCTAAAATAGCCATATTCAATAAACTTACCATAAGAAATTCATATAAACTCATAAATTCAGTGAAACAAAAGGGGTTTAACCCTTAAACACCACTTGTTAGGACTTCTGCTATGAAAGGCTTATTTCATTTCATATAATTTATGTCATATATAAACATTGAAATTTCGTTGGAAATGTTGTCAGGTGATAGACTATACGAATTTAGCATTCCATCATGTTCAATGCGATAGAGTCATTAAACTGATGATTCCACTAGACCATACAGTAATAGGTCATACACAGGAATAGATCTCTTTGTTAAAATATGGAACGATAACCATAAAATGAAGCATATAACTATGCCATGCGAATGGTATACTATTGATGTAGTAATATGCTCTTTCAACTTCACATGCTTGTTTACAGTCGATAATGTTCTACAAACCGTTATATGAACTGGGATTCTCTATTGACCTGGTTTTTCTACCGGTTGACAGGGCTTTATAACGTATGACTTTGAATCTTCTGCCTACTGGCAGAACAATGAAACACTGAACTTGAATCTTCTACCTACTGGCAGAACAATGAAATATTAAACTTGAATCTTCTGCCTACTGGCAGAATAATTAAACATTGAACTTTGAATTCTCATGTAAACTTCGATAAAGGGTACTGGGTTGCCTAAGTTGACCATAGCAATGGATACGGCATAATCGGACGCTCAATACTTAAGTCCTTTCTCAAAAGATTCCTAGACCTGTTAACTAGCCGTCTGCCTCATTCAATTGAGCAGTCCGGTGATTTAAGATTAATTACCAATGACTTGTCAATTAAAATAGCAACCGATAAACATTTAAATGCACTTTGAAATCATACAAATAAGCATTCACGTACTTTTAAAGATCTCTAAGACTTGAAGTCAATGTTATCTCACGCATTCATCAACTCAGGGGAAAAAGATTTCACATAGCACGTATAGTCACATCATGAACTCATATTGTCAACCGATTCCCCAATCATAACGCAACCCACATTGCAGTTAATTTCAACATTACTTTGATATATACACATATATATAATCGATAAAATTCAGAGGCAATGATAGTGATGGTATCGATGCCGTTATCTGTTACTCGTATGAAGGCTCAACTAGCCTTGATGGTTAACTCTTAATTTATACGCCATGATTAAATATATTCACGGCTTACCAAATCACCATATATATTTACGAATTGCTAGTAATCGATGCAATCGTTCGATTTACTTTACAATTTCCTCTGTTCCACGCTTTCTGAGTTATAAATATTCATATGCAATCATTTAAATGATCACGTTAATCATATAATCACTATAAAATTTCTGCATTTCATGTAACCACTTCTACGCAATCATATAAAGGCTTACTGAGCAACGTTATCATTTCTTATTAATTCATATACGGTTACCAGGCCCACAACATTATCATTTCTATGCACTCACTATAAACAACTGATTCATACAATCGATAAACTTTCGTTCAGTACGAACAACATATAAATTAAGTATCATTCAGTTTACTTTACAATTTCCTCAATTATTGAGAATTAACTCAAATTCAACCCGAATGAACTATAATCAATAAACTTTCAATGAAATTAACAATAATCAATAAACTTTCCTTGGATTATTAGCAATTAATCTGAATTCAACCTGAACGAACTATAATCAATAAACTTCAACGAAATTTACGATAATTAATAAATTTTCATTAAATTAGCAATAATTAGGAGGAAGAGGAAACCCACCTCGAATCCAAGCTAAAGGACCCGTTTTAGGGTTTGATTTGGGTTGGCTCGGTGTGAGCTCGGTTCATCCCTTTGCTCCCTATCCAGTAGCCACCGCCCTCCTGCCGAACCGCCGCCGCCGGCGAGCCGTGGAGGAGCCACCGAGGCCCACGGCGGCCTTCCCCCCCGAACCTCTTTTTTCCTTTCTCGTGTCTGTCTCACCCTCTCTCTAGCTCGATTTGGGCGTCAACTGGGGTGGGGGACGGTCGGGCGCAGGTCGACCGGTCGCCGGCGGCCCCGCCGGTGCCTCCCTCTCTCTCTCCCGGTGTGTGGTCGAGGGGCTGGGGTTGAGGAGCCCCCCCTCTTCGCTTCTTTATCGAGCAAAAGAGGCTTCGGCCCTTTTGTTTTTATTCCTTTATTTTTTTTGTTTTGGATAATTACCTCGTCACATCATAATTAATATGAGCTTATGCACTTGTCACATCATAATTAATTCCCAATGTTCGATTCAATAAATTGCAGGACTAGTCCCAAGGTTCGCCACTCCAGTTATACTCGAGAATCTACGCAATCTAGTGCCCGATATAATCATCCATAACAATAAAATAGGAAGAATATTCTTTTCAATAAAAATAGCATCTAAGAAGGCACGTCGATATTATTTCAATTTCTAACGATATAAAATAGCGGAATAAGGGGATAAAATCCCGGGTGTTACAAATATTTGAAAATAATAAGCCATATTATATAGCCATACATTATACGAACACACAAAATCCTTCAATCATCAATTGCATTTAGTTGGTTAGGATCTATTCAACTCTGCAAATTGTCAATTTTATCATTTTGACATGAATGCAAAAACACGCTCTTAAAAGTCAAAATTATAACATACAAATGTCTAACTAATTCCCTAAGATCCATACATTTTAGAGGCAAGGAGATAGAAAATAAAATTAAGCATAGTCTCAAAAAGAAAATAGAGAAGGCATGGATTGTACATGGAGAAGGCAAGGAGATAGAGAAGAAAATTAAGTATAGTACCATAAAATCCATACAATCTTCTATCTCTAATGAGACATAGAGAATGAACGGGACACTTATTAAAATTTGCAACCATTTCTCATCTTCTTCCTTTGATGAATGATAGAGAAGGCATGGAAAAGCAGATGCGATCAGATGGGTGACAATTCGGACTTTTGGGGGGTTGGTGGTGTGGATGGAGAAGAATGTTATAACATGATGGTAGGAACTTGCAAATAGATAGGGTGGTAGCAATTTCAGTAACGTAGGATTGTAGAAGATAAGAATAGGATAATAGGTACTTTCATATGTTTTTTGTTTTTAAAATTTTTTCATAAATAAATAAACACTTATTCCTTGGATGGTATCGATTAGTCATAAATTATAATCTGACGGTTGATAACATCTAAAATTTTAAAAATTACTCTCGTGGCAGTATTTTAGAGTTCTCTAAAGATTACTATTAATATAGTATAGATGGTTGTTCATTTATGGGCATTTATTTTGTGCTCTCTCTCTTTTAGTTGTTAATCAGAATGATCTCTGCTGATGAGTAGTTAGTTATTTTCTCTCTCTTTACCATCCTCCTCCATGCTTTCATGCTTTCACTCTCTTTATTATCTTCTGTTAGTCAGAAAATTATTATAACCCATTTGTTTCTTTCCTTCTTCTTCACTTCCCACTTCCCACTTCACTATGAACCTATCCTCACTTTGACTTAACCCAAGCCCCATTTGCTTCAATAGGTCAATTCAAGCTGGATCCAACATTTCAATGAAGGGGACAAAAAGGGTTTAATATGGTTGGATGATTTGAACCCGCAGGCACCATGCTTATTGATTCTGCAATCTCTACAATAAGTGAAGTAATCATCGTTGGCTTCGTCCCACCTAGACCAAATCCCAAGTTTTAGGAACTTACCAAAAAAATCCAAAGCTTCAGGCTGCAGTTTGGGGGTGGAAAAGGGGCAGGGTTTGATGAATGCAAGGAAGTGGGAGGAAGATAAGCAAGCTGAATTTGAGTTTAAGGTTTGAGGAGAGAGAAAGTGGGTGAGTAGAAAGAATGATTGAGAGGGAGAAAGGATTGTAAAATAGTAGAGAGAAGGAAGATTTTGGAGTATAAAAATTGAAGCTGATATTATCATTGATATATCACCTGAAACATTTACGTAGTGCTGATACATATATATACAAGGAAGTTGCTGTGCTAAGATGACTAGCTAACTAATTGCCTAACTAATCCAAAATAGAATAGGTTAGCTTGAGGCTGACATGGCACAATGGCATAACCACTTTATAACAACCTCCTTAACATCCCCCCCCCCAAGGTGGAGTTGGTGGAATGTCCAACAAGCCAAACCTTAAAGAAAGGTAATTATGCTAATATTCAGTAAGTGGTTTTGTCATGATGTCTATGAGCTGCTCTTTGAAAGACATATAAGTTGGCAACAAAAAACCTTTAAGAAGTTTATCTTGGGTATAATGACAATCAATTCTAAGATGTTTCATTCGCTCATGAAAAACAAGGTTCTCAGCTATGTGCATAGCTGCCTTATTGTCACAAAACATAGTCACAGGTAATGACAGCTGCACATGTAAGTCCTATAAGACATGAGAAATCCACTCCAGTTCTAAAGTGGTGGCTGACATGGACCTGTACGCGGCCTCAGCAGATGACTTGGCCATAGTTTTCTGCTTCTTAGTCTTCTATGAGACTAAGGAACCACCGAGAAAAATGCAGAAACCAGTTAGGGACCTAGCTAAACTCCTGCAACTCCCCCAATCTGCATCACAATATGTAATCACCTGTAAATTGTTGTTACTGGGATAGAATAATCCTTTGTTTGGAGTAGCTTTGAGATAGCGTAATGCATGGAGAGCTGCTTGATAGTGTGGCAACCCAGGTGCTTGTAAAAACTGGCTCAGGTGTTGCATAACATATGATGTGTCAGGTCTGGTAAGAGTCAGGTATAATAACCTGCCAACAATTCTTCTATATGACCCAGGATCAGACAAGAGATCTCCATCTTCAATAGTCAGTTGGAGTCCTTTTGGAAGAGAAAATTTTGCAGGTTTTGCTCCTGTAAGTCCTGCATCCTATAATATATCCAAAGTATACTTTCTTTGGTTAAGAAAGGTGCCTATGGGTGATCTAGAAATTTCAATCCCAAGAAAATAACGAGCCAATCCCAAATCCTTAATAGTAAAGGATTTGCATAACTCTTGTTTGATTTGAATAATACTATTAATATCATCCCCTGAAACTAGTAGGTCATCTACATACACCAAGATAAAAGCATACTTGCTATTGTGTTCTTTTGTGAAGAGAGAATAATCACTCTTAGACCGTATAAAACCTCTTTGAATGAGGAATTTTGTGAGCTCTAGATTCCATTGTCTAGAAGCTTGTTTGAGTCCATCTAGGGACCTTACTAATTTGCAAACTTGCCCTGGTTGTGCCTGAGAATACCCTACTGGAGGTGTCATGTACACTTCAGTATCAATAAAGCCATGGAGAAATGCATTGTTGATGTCCAACTGACGTAAAGGCCATCCTTTAGCAGTGGCAAGAGCAATGAAAATTCTCACTGTGGTCAGTTTTGCAACAGGAGAAAAAGTATGCTTATAGTCCTTGTCCTTGATCTGCTCAAAACCTCTTATCATCAATCTAGCCTTATATCTTTCAACTAACCCATCTGGTCTAAACTTGATTTTATAAATCCATTTTGAAGACAAAGCCTTCTTTCCAGGAGGCAACGCAGTTAACTCCCAAGTCCCATTCTTTTCAAGAGCTGCCAACTCATCTTTCATTGCCATTACCCATTCTGGGCATTGTTTTGCATGCTCATAACAACTAGGTTCTTGTGTTTCTAGCACTTTTGGAAGTGAAGCAACATAACTTTGTGATAAATGTGCTAGGTTTGTGGATTGAAATAAAGAATAGGAAGTTTTAGTTGCAGTGAGGCTAGCAGACTGAGAAGAGGAAGGTTGGTTTGGTGGTGAAACAATGGGCAAACGAGATGACTGGACTGCTAGTGCTGTCTACTGGATTTGTGGACAGATGAAGTCCTTTAACCAACTTGGGGGACCCTTGGTTCTAGTGGATCTCTTTAGAGGTGGGTCCTCTCCTCTGAGAGGTGGATTCTTTGAAAGAAACTCATCACACAGCATGTTGTTGTGAGATAAAGGACATGAGGATGAAGAACTAGAAGATTGTATTTGAGGAGAATTGGAGCAAGTGTCTGAAACATGAGATGCCTCATATGAAGATGATGGTTCAGAGTTAGACATTGAGCTAGGATTGGAAGAACTAGACATGGAAGAAGAAGAACCACCATTATATGGGGAGCTTTCATCATTTAAAGACTGAAGAAAAGGAGGTGTTATGTAAGGTAGAACAGAACCAAATGAGCAATCATCTACTGTTGTAGAAGGTGTGCCTAGGCTGGCTTTAAATGGAAAAATATGTTCTTAAAATATCACATCTCTACTATGAAAAATTTGTTTTGTGTTTAAATCATATAGCTTGTATCCTTTGAATTCAAAAGTATATCCAAAGCGTACACTTCTTGGCTCTGGATTCAAATTTATTAGTTTCCTTGCTTAGAAAACATAAACAACCTATGACCCTTAATTCATTGTAAGATGGAACTTGTCCATAAAGAACCGCAAAAGGACTTTCCAATGTAAATTGGCCATAGGAAGTTGATTAATGAGGTGAGTTGCAGACAAAATGCACTCCCCCTAAAAGGACTTAGGAAAACCTGCATGAAATCTTATTGCTTTTGCTATTTCAAGGAGATGTCTGTGTTTTCTTTTAGCCACCCCATTCTATTATGGAGTTCTCATAATAGATCTTTGATGTAAAATGCCCTTTGAAGCAAAAAAAATAAGTAAAGGACCATTAATGAACTCTGTACCATTATCTATTCTGAACATGGCAATTTTGCAATTAAACTGGTTTTCCACCATTGGTAAAAATCGATGATAGCAGATTCAGCTTGGTTTTTAGTTTGCAAGAGCTATGTCCAAGTGTTTCCACTAAAATCATCAACTAGAATAAGAAAAAAACGAGCTCTAGACACACTTGCTAATCTGTAGGGACCCCATAGATCCATATGAACAAATTGAAATGGTCTTTTTGTGGAAATTGCACTTTTATTAAAAGGCAATCTATGTAGCTTGGCTATAATACAAGTCTCACATGTGAAAGGAAAGGATACAACATCTTTACAATGTGTAATATGCTGCATCTTTGAAAAAGAGGTATAGCCTAGTCTAGCATGTAATACATCAAGATGACTCAAATTACATGCGGGTTTGTTTGAAATAAACGACTCTAAACTTGATGTGATGTTTGCTGTGTGAGAAGCCCTTGCAGAGTTTCCACTTTTAGCAGAATGATGAGTATCAGCCTTAGGCATATCCACAACTTTGTGAGGCAAAGTATAAAGTCCACCATGCTTTTGACCAATAGCCACTATCATGTTAGTTAAAAGGTCCTAAAAGCAAAATTTGTCAGGATGGAAAATGGCATAAAGTTGATAATCTATAAGCAATTCACTAACAGATAAGAGATTGTATTTAAATCCTCGCACATAGAAGACATCATTCAAGGTCAAAATGGGGCTTAAGCCAATTTATCCAACTTGTGTTACTTGTTTGGAATGGCCATCAGGTAGAGTAACATAAATGGCCTTTGATAAAGGTTTTAAGAAAGCAAATAGGGAAATGTCAGAAGTCATGTGATCAAATACTCCAGTGTTTACAATCCAAGAACCTCCATTGCTATTTGTCACAGCACAACAAGTACCAAAATGAGAGTTAACAGAAGTTATACCTACAAAATGTGCATATGAGTTCATGTTGTCTGTTTGCTGCTCACCAGACTGCTTGCCTTTGAGAAGTTTCATTATCTCACTTGCCAATGCCTAGATGAGGTTGGACCCTGCTGCATTGTTCCCATAAAACTCCTTAGTGTTGCTAGTTTCCTCAAGAGGTGTATCCTCTATGTTCCCAGCTCGAACATTAGTAGCCAATTTAGGAGCCTGTTTTCTTACTTTAGTGGTGTCCCTTGCTCCTTCATACCAGTCAAGATATCCAACTAATTTGAAGCATTGATCAATTGTATGTCCATTTCTTTGGCAATGAGTGCAGAACCTAGCACTCTTGATTTTCTTAAGATCCTTCTTGCTTTTTATTGAAATTCCTAGTCATTAAAGCATTGGCTCTTGCCTCAGCTTCCTCATAAGTACTGCCTTCTCTAGTCATATTTGCAGCTACTTCTCTTGTCATTCCATTCTGACTGATTACATATCTTTGGTTTTTCACTCGTTGAATCATGGAATAAGCTTTGTTTACAGGAGGTAAAGGATCCAGAAGTAATATCTGACCCCTAATGTTGTCATAACTATCGTTAAGATGCATTAAAAATTGCATCAACTTCTGCCTCTAATCTAATTCTAGAGATTTCTTCATTGCAGTGCAAGTAGTAGCACATTTACACATAGGAATCTCACTTAAATCATTCAATTCATCCCACAGTTTCTTCAATTCTATATAGTAAACTGCAACACTATCTTTGTTCTGATATAAATCCTCAATTTCCTTTTAAATCTAATACAAAAATGGTCCATTACTTTGATCGAATCTTTCAGTCAGTTCATCCCAAAGCTCCTTAGCAGAGTTAGCATAAAGAAAAGCATCAGCTAACTCAGGAACAATCGAGTTAAGTAGCCAGCTTACCACCATGAAATCGCACTTGATCCATTGATCATACTTTGGCGATTTCTGGTCTGGCTTTAGACAGTTGCCATCAATGAATCCTAGTTTCACCTTGATTCTCAAGGCAATTTTAACGAATCTGCTCCATCTCTGGAAGTTTGCTCTATTCAATTTGTTATTGACCAATTGCATTGCAGGATTATTAGAATTTTGAAGATATATAGGATCATTATTGTAATTCTCATCAGGAATCAAATTTTCTGGAATTATGCTTTCAACCGACATGATTGATTATCAAAAAATAAGAAATCAGCCAAGAATCAGCCAAGAAACAGATAAACCAAGATCTAGATCAGTCTTGGAAAGGCTGGACTGATTGGAGTAACTAGCCAATCAATCGAACAGGAAGAAAGTATAGAGGACCTGTATTGTTAGCTTGATCAATTGAAGATTCAAGTCAATTGATCAAAAATGAAGAAATGTTGTTTCTGATCCATGATCCTGAAGCTCTGATACCATGTAAAATAGTGGAGAGAAGGAAGATTTTGGAGTATGAAAATTGAAGCTGATATTATCATTGATATATCACCTGAAACATTTACACAGTGTTGATATATATATACAAGGAAGTTGCTGTGCTAAGATGACTAGCTAACTAATTGCCTGACTAATCCAAAACAGAATAGGTTAGCTTGAGGCTGACATGGGACAATGGCATAACCACTTCATAACGACCTCCTTAACAAGGATCAAAGTGGAGTAGAGAGAGAAGGAGAGGCTGTTGATCGTAAGGAGGTTGAAAACATAGGACATGGAATCGGGAAAAAAGGGTGTGCCCACAGCCCGGGGAAGCAGAGAAAACAAATGATGGAATGAAGCTGAAAAATGGACATGACAGATATTGGGAAAACAGGGACGCCCAAATGTACGGGTGGCAATTGATCGAGTTCGAATCGGGTGAACCATCATCTGCATCCATCACCCACTTTCATCCGCTGTATCCAATCCATCCATTATTCGCGAAAATCCAATCCAATCCACTTTATCTACTGTTCGCAAGTGAAAACAAGTGGATTGGGTAAATTTTAAAAGAAAAAAATAAGTTTTGCCATTCGAAAAGTTGAAAGAAGATATTTTAGGTACAATAAATGAATAAATATCATATTTATCATATTAATTTAGCAAAAATCATAGAATTAACAATATAATCATCCAAAAAATGGGCAAAATCTAAAGGCCAAAAATAAAAGGCAAACCAATTGCAAATAAGGGATAGATAAGTGGATGACTAAGCGGGTGATGAATTGGGTATCGGGTCGGATGGAGCATCACCCGAATCCAATCCAATGCATCAAAGCATCATCCATCATCCATCCATAATCTGTGCATTTCGGGTTTTCAGTCACTTTTTTGCCAAGTGAATCGAATATTCATCGGGTGCGAGTGAAACTATCACCCTTACCTAGATGATGAAACTTTCTTTTCTTTTTTTTTTAAAGAAATTGTTTTTATTGGCTTCAAAGGTAGAAGTCAATATGCAAGCCTGCTATTGTCGGTCAAGTTGCACATATGGTGGCATAATTGATCAAACATAATATATTGGCAGCATACTTGACAATAATAAAAAAAAGAGTGGTAATTTTGAATAAAAATAGAAACATGATGGCACCGTCTGTTGGGAACTCGTTTTACTTCGTTAATTTTGAACTTAAAGGTTTGCTACCCTCTTCCGCTTGCAAAAAGTAACTTTGCACAATTTTATGTGCATTCCAATAATTCGTTTCGCGCTGATGTCAATGATACTATATTAAAGTATTGTAAGCAATGTTATATTGATGTCCTTTAAAATTTAATATGATATTTTTAGATTTCTCAGCTACGGTCTTATATGAGAGAGGAAAAATGAGTTTAGGAAGGCAAGCATTTTTTTTTTTTTTTCAATTTTATTTGTTTATTTTTTGGGTTGGAGGCGAACAAATTCAACAATGCCGGCAGGTTTGAGCTGCAACAGTCTGGGTATTACACATTAATAACAGAAATGAAATATGCAAGTGGAAAGTCAGGATGGCCGAGTGGTCTAAGGCGCCAGACTCAAGTTCTGGTCCTCTAACGAGGGCGTGGGTTCAAATCCCACTTCTGACATTTTTTTAAAAAACCTTGTTTCTTTTCCATAGATTTCCAATCACGCCGTCATGTTTCTTCCCATGCTTTAAAACAATAAAACAAGCAGCATGGTTGGTTGCCTTCCCTTGTCACAAAATGTAAAGCGACCCTAAAAATAAGAACACAAAGATATCAATATCTTGAAGAACTGGCCCACCCTCATTTTGGGAAAACCCAACGACAACAGCAACAAGAATGACAGAGAAAACCCAAAAAAAGAGGATCTTAATTTCGGGGAGTTTGAACCCGACGTGAATCGAACACGCAACCTTCTGATCTGGAGTCAGACGCGCTACCATTGCGCCACGGATCCCGACCGGTGCTATCTGATTCTGTCTTGCGCATTATATATACGTTCCACTCCCTCCACAAACCCTGAACGTAACAGCCCTTAGTGCAGATTTCAGCTCAGGACGGTGCTAGGTGAGTCTGAGAAACATTACCTGAATAATTCTGCTTCGGTTGTGTTTCTCTTCTGTGTCATAACCCTTGGACTCTGGGGGGATCTCCAGGCCACTGGGCATTGGGTGTTCCTTCTCCCTGTCAATGGAGCTGTCTCGCTCCCCCCCCCCCCCCCACGCGGTCTTTTCTCATTTTCTTTGGGTGTGATTTTGCATGGTGCTTCCCATTGTCCGGTCTTGAGGTTCGCATTCGAACTTTGCTCATCCTCGTGGTGTTTTCCTTTTTATTTTTCTGTGCATTACATACATGTATTGAATACTCCATCCTTATGTTGCAGTTCTTTAAGCATGTGGTCTTTGGGGTGAGCTTCTAATACTTTAGCTACTTTCCCTTTTAATTTCACTGCAGCCAGAGTGCTTTTGTGTGGGTTGAAATATATATAACTTCGTTAAAACAGTCTTTCTTACACCTTCATTATTATAGTGATGTCATATATATCTTGCAAATCTGGTTAGGCCCGTTAGGATGTCGCCTGATGCTATAAAACAGGTTTTCAGATAAAAGACACGCTTTCAGATAAAAGAGAAGATGTAAAATTGTATGCTTTGGCTTCTTGCATGGACACCTCCCCCCCCCCCCCCCCCCCCAAAAAAAAAAGGAAGTTTTTTAGCTAGGAAATTTGCAGTGTGCAACCGTGCATTGTAGATCTTGCGAGTTGGTTGAACCTGAATTTGTGAAGACATCTATCTTCTTATTCGGATCTCAGTGGACTAATGAGGTTAAGGTAGAAAAGGCTGACCCCAAGGATACAGTGACTGGCAAATGCAAGGCCCGGCCCGCCAAAAAAAATGTGACCTTGAGACTTGAGAGCTCTTGGGTGGAAGGTGGTCTGTATGCCGTCAAGTTCCTGAATTGTCTTACTACTCTTTCCGTTTCAAAATAATTGTCCTTTTTAGGAATAAGAGCCCATTTTATGTTACACAAAAAATGAGCTCTTATTTCTAAGACGGACTGCTTGTTTGGGATGGAGTATATCCAATAAGATATGCAATTATGAGTCAAAGTCAAATTTCTATCAGTGAGTTTAGTTTTATTAGTTGTACCCTCTCATAGTGGTCTTTTGAGTTGTATCCTATCATAATGAAGTTATGTGGATCCCTACTCAAATAGCAGCTGTGCTCGGGGGTTGTTTTTTTGCGCATATGCCAACAATGTTTTCCACGAGAATAATTCGAAGTTTCTGATTCTTCTATCCTAATACTCGTTTCTCATTCACCAAGAAAGAGTAAAGAAAATCTGTCTAAATTATTGACGAAAACTATTCTCTTTTTCGTTCTCTCCTCCATTGTTATGTGCCCTTTGTTTTATTTTGCTCTTATGAACTTGCCCTCGGGGTATTATTTCAAGTTTGAACTCCTTATGTTTGCGGACCATTATTGTTGCCTTTGTTGATATGTTTGATTGCCCTTTGTTGCAGTGGGCTTTCGTTCGTCAGGAAAATAGAGAATGTAGCCACTGGACCAAACAACCGTCCTAAACTTGCATGTGTCATCTCTGAGCGTGGAGAAATGTAGAACCCACGGATGCGCTGGTTGGCTGGCTGGTTGTTATGCTGTCCTTGTGGATGCTCCTGTTGGCATAAAAGTAGACACTGAGAAACACTGCGAATGATTTACTGGAAGAACGGCTGCAGTGGATTCGTTATCTTTAATTTAGTCGCTCATCTCATTTGGGCATTGCTTCCCCGAACTGGGGGAAATTTGAGGTGTTTACCATATTGAAACTAATTGTTACTAGTATGGATCCATACTTCGCACGGAGCATTTAAATTTAAGATATATATTTTTAAAAAGTAAATAAAAAATATAAAGAAAATGATAGAGATTATAGGTAGTAAAAATACAATGAAGAATCCTGAGGTTGTATCTGTGTAGGAAATCAATCTTTTAGTACCAATTTGATTGCGAATATTAGGGCCTGTTTTATTTTGCATTTTAGATAGATAAATAGCTGTAAGAAGCTGTAAGGAGCTGTAAGAAGCTATAAGGATGGGTGTAAAGAGTTGTTGAATTGTTGAAGAGTTGTATAATATAATTTATTTTACAATGAACATTTTGGATGAAAAATAATAATATTAAAATAATATACGTATTAAAAATAAACAATTAATTAAGTTAATTACACAACAATAAAATATATTAATCCCCATAAATTTTGTGAATAAAATTTCGTCCAATATTTTTTATATGAACATTAGTTTGATCGAATAAGCAAAGTATAACCAAAAAAAAAAAACTTTTTTGACAAAATTGAATACAACTCTTCAAATAAATTTCTATTTTAAGTAAGTAATTTTAAATATAAATAAATGTATGGTCATCTATAATAATATATATTTTATGTCGAAATTCAAATATAATTTACGTCGTTATATTATGTTTTTATGTTTATGTAAATATTGTGTTCATTAGATATTTATAAATTTTGTATATTGGTAGTATCATTAAAAAAATATACATATTTGTATAACTAAAATAAATGAATGTTATAGAAAATCTATGAGATGTAAGAAGATGTAAGGAGATGTAAAAAGATATAAGAAGATGTAGGGCATGTTCTATTTTGCGTTTTGGATAGATAGATAGATGTAAGGAGATGTAAGGAGCTGTAAAGAGCTATAAGAAGATGTAAGGAGCTGTAAAGAGATTTAAGAAGATGTAAGGAGCTGTAAGGATAGATGTAAGGAGTTGTTGAATTGTTGAAGAGTTATATAGTATAATTTGTTTTACATTGAACGTTTTGGATGAAAAATAATAATATTAAAATAATATACTTATTAAAAGTAAACAATTAATTAAGTTAATTACACAATAATAAAATATATTAATCCCCATAAATTTGGTGAATAACCAAGATTTTTTTATATGAACTATAGTTTGATCGAATAAGCAAAGTATAACCAAAAAAAACTTTTTTGACAAAATTAAATACAACTCTTCAAATAAATTCCTATTTTAAGTTAATAATTTTAAATATAAATAAGTATGGTCATCTATAATAATATATATTTCATGTCGAAACTCAAATATAATTTACAACGTTATATTATGTTTTTATGTTTATGTAAATATTGTGTTCATAAGATATTTATAAATTTTGCATATTGGTAGTATCATTAAAAAAATATACATATTTCTGTAATTAAATAAATGAATGTTATAGAAAATCTATAAGATGTAAGAAGATGTATGAAGATGTAAGAAGATGCAAGGAGATGTACGAAGATGTAAGAAGATGTAAGGAGATGTAAGAAGATGCAAGAAGATGTAAGGAGTTGTAAGAAGCTGTAAGAAGATGTAGGTTCTTAGCTAAATCCTAAAAAATGCAAAATAGAACTGGACTGTAATGATTATGTTAAGGATGTAAAGAGTTGTAAGGAGATGTAAGAAACTGTAAGAAGATGTAAGCTCTTAGCTAAATTCTAAAAAACGCAAAATAGAACAGTGCCTTAGTAGAATTAACCAACGCTTTGTGTGGTACCTAATAAAAGAACATTTGAAAGATACTGACTTTAATATTCATTAACGGATGGAGTTTCTTTTCCTTTTAAAAAAATAGACTACTTATTTAAAAATATCGAACGGAGGAAACCGGATGTTTTAAGCTAGATTTTTTTGAAATAAGATTTTTGGATATTTAAGCATGTATTTCTTTGGACAATTTTTTTTACTACGGCCAAAAGCACATGTTCCTATTGTTTATGTATATATATTTTTCACGTGTATATTTGTCACATATTGGCCTTTTCATAAATATTAGTTGATCCTAGGAGTATAGCATTTGTATTGATTTCTCTGCATTGGCTCCTACACTATAGACGCCGGATGACAAATTAACATTCAACAAATAGTTCATTTTTTCTGCAAAAAGGGAAAAATGGCCATAAGTTGCTTAGCGAAAATCTGTTAAATGTAAAATATTCTTGCTAATTTCAGCACCATAACACCATTAGTAATTATGATTTGAAATACTTCGTGGTGCAATCTAAATGCTATTATAAGTCAAATTTCATTACATTGCTACCATAACATGGAGAAAACAAACCAAAGTCAACCACATATATAGAAACATAATACAATATAAACGAAATCAAAATCAATCAGAATAACATTGCATTTTGCCATGCGTGAGAGATATATATAATATCAACCCTTTTTCCGTGCTAATTTGAGGCCAAATCTGGTATCCGCTCCAACCATTTGAAGGGATCATCTTACTCTGGACATCTGGACTCTTGCCACCAACACGCTGATATCATGGTCATGGACTATTATAGCCAAACTGAACCGATGACTCTTCTCAATAGTTGTACCTACGTTGAATTTAGTTATTCTAGAAGGGATCAGATATGCCAACAACTTTATGTTCTTCTAACCGTCAAAGCCTTCTTTGTTCTCTGCATTTTGGCTGGTAATTAATACCCGTTTACTTGTCAAATTGCGCAAATAAATTTTATACAAATTCATAGCCACAAAGAATCCTAAAGAGAGCGCATGATATAGGGAATATTAAGGTAAATAGTTGTAGAGTGATTATGAATGAATCATCGTGATAATTACAAAAGCCATGCATCTTAAGAAGATGATGAGAGGTAGAAGAAAATACTCAATATTTATCCTAAGCGAAAGAAAGGCGCAAGGGATTGGCTAACAACTAAAGCTGCAATTATTGAATACAAAATCTAACAATAAATGCAATCATTCACAAATTAACCTTATGTGCTATAAAATCTATTTAAGTGTACGTAAAATCACACACTTGACCTCCAAGTTGTGATCATCCATCTAATTAACACTACCAGTAGAAAACAATATTGTAACACACTAAATTAATTAGAAGGGAAAAAAATAAAGAGGCACCTCAAGGTATAGACATCGTGCCACGATAATTACCCAAACCCTTGTGCAAATTCATTGGACTACTCCTAGCCTCCTACAAAACCCTCCATTTATAAAATCATATGAACAAATAGATAATACATCCAGACTCCTTAAGGGTTGGACCATTACGGGAATGTAGGGAAGCTACTTCCTATTTCTAGTGAGAAAGGATAGTGGAGCAGCTTGTGTTAATAATCAAATTATGATTTGTTAAAATATGAACTACTACTTACAAATCAGTGGTGCCTCCCAAAGAAGAGAAACGAATAGCATTGACCAATATTTGAAAATAACAAGTCATAGCATATAGCCATACATTATACAAACACACAAAAGTCCTCTAATTATCAATTGCATTTAGGTGGTTGGGATCCATTCGACTCTGTAAATTGTCAATTTTATCATTTCGACATGAATGCATAAACACGCTTTTAAAAGTCAAAATTATAACGTATATATGGCTAACTAATTCCATGAAATCCACACATTTTAGAGGCAAGAAGGTAGAAAATAAAATTAAATATAGTACCAAGAAGAAAATAGAATGAAAATTTGCAGTAATATTTTGAAAAAAAAATGTGCAATACAATCTTCTTCCTTCGATGAGACATAGAGAACGAATGGGACAGTACTAATTAATATTTGCAACCATTTCTCATCTTTTTCCTTTGATGAGTGACAGAGAAGGCATGGAAAAGTATATGTGATCAGGTGAGTGACGATTCAGAGTTTTGGGGGGTGGTGGTGTGGACGGAGAAGAATGTTATAACGTGATGGTAAGAATTTGCAAAGAAATTAGGTACTTAGCAATTTCAATGATGTGGTACTGTGGAAGATAGGAATAGGATAATAGGTACTTTTAGAAATTTTTTGTTTTTAAAATTTTTTCATAAATAAATAAACACTTTGGCTTTGGCGGGTATCGATCAGTCATGGGTTATAATTTGACAGTTGATAACATCCAAAATTTCGAAAATTATTCTCATTGCAGTATTTTAGAATTTTTCAAAGATTACTATTAATATAGTATAGATGGTTATTCATTTGGAGGCCTTTATTTTATATGGTGAAAGAAACGCGCCCCCTTTTTTTGTTTTTGAGTACTTGATATAATATACCACTATGCTTTTATTTTTGTTCAAAACTACCATTCAATTTTTTTTTTTTTGTCAAGCATACTACCCGACAAAGTATTTTGATAAGTTGTGCTAATATGAACACAAGTTACTGGCTGTTGCAAGTTTGAGAGGAATAATTTATATTTTCCTTTCCTCTTTTTTTTTTTTTTGTTTTTTGTTTCTCTAGTTTTGACAAGGCTTCTCTCTCTCTCTCTTTTAGTTGTTAATCAGAATGATCTCCATTGATTAGTAGTTAGGTGTTTTCTCGCTCTTTGGCATCCTCCTCCATGCTTCCATGCTTTCGCTATCTCTATCATCTTCTCGGAGTCAGAAAATTACTATAGCCCATTTGTTTCTTTCCTTCTTTCTCACTCCCACTTCACTATGAATTCATCCTCACTTTAACTTGACCCAAGTCCTATTTGCTTCAATGGGTCGATTCAAGTTGGACTCCACATTTCAACGAAGGGGCAAAAAGGGTTTAATATGGTTGGATGATTTGAACCCGCAAGCACCATGCTTGTTGATTTCTGCAATCTCTGCAATAAGGGAAGTAATCATCACTGGCTTCTTCCCACCTAGGCTGGATCCCAATTTTCAGGAACTTATCAAAAAACCCAAAAAAGTTTTCGAGGCTGCAGCTGGGGAGGGGGGTTTGGAGAAGGGGTAGGGTTTGAGGAGAGAGAATATGTATTAGGAGGAACCTGAGATTCCGAAGGGGGGCGACAGATTGATTGATTGGTGAGGAATGTAGGGAAGTGAGAGGAAGATAAGCAAGCTGAATTTGAGATATATTAAGGTTTGAGGAGAGAGAAAGTGGGTAGGTAGAGAGGAGGATGGAGAGGGAGGCAGGATCAAAGTGGAGGAGTGATAAGAAGGTTGAAATACGAGGGCGTGGGGCTGGGAAAGAAGGGTGTGTGCCCACAGCCCGAGGAAGCAGAGAAGACAAATGATGAAATAGAGCTGAAAGGTATGACGGAGATTTGGGAAAACAGGGATGCTAAGATGTAGGGTGGTAATTGATTGGGTTTAGATCAGAAGAATCATCATCTATATTTATCACCGCTTTCATTTAATCTATTCAACATTCGTAAAAATCTAATCCAATTCAATCCATTCATATACTATTCGCGAGTAAAACGGGTGGATTGAGTTATAAAAAGGCAATGAAAGATTATGCATAATATGTTAGCAAATTTAAAAGAAAAAAATAAGTTTTGTCTTTTGAAAAGCTGAAAGAAGATATTTTAGGTACAATAAATGAATAAATATCATATTTATCATATTCATTTAGCGAAAATCATAAAATTAACAATATAATCGTTCAAAAAATGGATAAAATTTAAAGGTCAAAAATAAAAAGTAAACTAATTACAAATAAGGGATAAATAAGTGGATGATGGATCGAGTGGCGGGTCGAATGGAGCATCATCCAAATCCAATCCAATGCATCAAAGCATATCATCCATCCATAATCTACATAGTTCGGGTTTTCACTCACTTTTTCGGGTCAAGTGAAACGGATATTCATCGGGTGCGAGTGAAATTGTCACCCCTAATTAGATGATGAAACTTTCCTTTTTTTAAAAAAAGAAATTGTTTTTATTGGCTTCAAAGGTAGAAGTCAATATGCAAGGTGTCGAACAAGTTGCACATATGGTGGCACAATTAATCCAACATAATTTATTGGCAGCATACTTGACAATTTAAAAAAGAGTGAGTGATAATCTTTATACTATAAATATAAAAATGTACAGAAATTAAGAACCATCCCTCCTCTCATTCTAGAACTCTCGTTTAATTTCACCAAAGTAGATAAAAAAATTAATTTAATTTTAAATTTTAAAAACTATCTACCCATCCATATAAAAAAACTGTCGTTTTCTATATGGACCCTGATTAGCGGAGCTACGGATGATCTGAGTCATTGAAATATTTTCTTATTTGATGTGAGACGTTAATAATGGCTATTTTTATTTTTAAAAAAAAGGACGCAATAAAAACAGTACCTACCTACACGTTTTCCACTTCCTCATGTCTGTCACTCTTCCTCACCCTCTCTCGCTCTCTCTCTCTGCACCTCACATATCCCACGGTTGCATTCCCTCATGTCAGTTAAAGTAATTAACCCCCTGATCACGCCAAGCCATCCTTGTCCCTTACCTCCATAGAGCTCTATGAAATCCTCTCTCTCCAATCCTCTACTAATGGTGGCTAATCCTCTCTCTCTTGCGAAAAATACAGGGTACTCAGACTGATTTTCCCCACGAAACTACAAATTTATCTTTGTCTTTTGGGTGATTAACACAGATTCATGTCATTCTGTGCTTGAAAAACATCTTTCATGGTTTTCTCATCCTTTCTTCCTTCTGGTAATCTGCTGAAATTCCACTCACATTCTACTGCCAAGGCTAAGGGATTAGCTGGTATCTTCTTGCACCTGCTCTAATGGTTCTTCCAAATTTGGTAGGGGAGAATTGCACGGCATAGATCTCCGGGAGGTTATAATTATTCCACATCAATCAATTTTTTATTTTCTAAGGTTATTGTGTAGTATCGTCTTGCACCTTCTCTAGTGGGGTATAAAATCAAGCTTGTGTAGACCTAAAATCACATCAATTAATTTTTAATTTTAGGTCTCTGTACCCCCTTAAAATTGCTCTTTTTATACCCATCTAATTTGGTTTAACTGATGTGATTTTATTTTTTTTTGGGTAGGTGTTCAATTTGAGACTACATAAGCTTGATTTTCCGAGGTTATTGTTTCATTAATTTACTTTGTTATTAATTTATTTATCTCTGTGATAGCCCCTTTTCTTCAGTCTCTCTTTCTCTCTCCTATCCTGGTCTATGAGTTTACAACTTGTTTTGCACCTTTTTTTTATTGATCCAATTGGTTTTCAAATTCGATTCTTTGAATTTGGATTTGAAAAACGTTAATTTTTTCAATGGGTTCAAATGGATTAATTGTTTGACTTTCCAGTCTTACTCATTAGGTAATAACATGTGGGTTTCTTTTATTTCGGTGATAGATGTGTATTCCCCTAGGAATAGGGGTTACAATTGTATTGATGTGATAAATGGGTTAAATTGTTTTGTTGTGGTCCTTGGGGAGAAACCTAATCTACATGTTCTCATTAATTGGGTAAATGCTAATTAATTTTGGGTCAATTCTTAATTTTTAAAAAAAGTTGAAATAATATAGTTTTATGGTATATTAAGCTTTTGTACTGTGAATTTTCCTGGATCTCTAACCTTCTACGTTAATATATAGTTTTATGGTAAATAGGAGTTGAGTCTATCTTCACTTACCTTTTGATTAGAATGTCAAGCTTTCAAAGGGATTTCGTTGAAGTCTGATTGTAGTTTCACTCTAACAGGGGAGGTACTTGATGCCAGGATGGGGAAATTGGGAGGTGTCCAATGCTTGTGACAGAGGCTTGGAGTTGTTCTCTATGTGATTGAAATGGCAAGGAGGAAATAAGCAAGACCAATATGGTTGCCTCGATTAACGAGAGCAAGTTCTCGCCAAATTGGGAAGAACTTTTTGGACCCAACAAAAATAGATCCGTAGCTTCGGGAGAAAGGGTGCCCCTCCCCATCACCACAAAGGAGGTTGCAGTGACAGGCCTGGGCACTGTTTACCAAAACTGATAATTAGGAGTAGGTTTTTCTCTCTTAACCAACTGTTTATGATCGTAGTGGACTTTGTCCCTATTACCTTATGTTGGGTGATTGGAAGAATTTTGCCCACAAATTGCCGGTTGGATGAGCTATGGTTCAACTTTCTTGGAAGCTACTTAACAAGATGTCCTACAGGGTGTTTGCTGGTGGGCGATCATGATTTTCGGCCTTACATATTTCATGATGTTGGTCATGCTTCTGTTCGATTTCTCCCGTTTCTTGAAAGTACACGCATGATTGTTAAGCATAGGACCAACAAATGTTCATCTTTACAAGTATCTTTAATAGGAATATTAGCTTCATTTCTCCCGTTTCTTGGAAGTTAGCTATATCACAATGTCAATGACTTGTGCTCATTATCACAAGTATATGGGAAAAAATATACAGTGCCCAATATTTATAGAAAAAGAAAAATCAATTAGTTTGAATCCTACAAGATTTTCTACTAATATATAATGATAAGCTAAGAAATAGAAATGACAAACATTAAGTTTCATATGAAAGTGCAATTCCAAATAGGTGTCTAAGATAGTATTTGAAAGAAAAAGTTGTTGTGACCTTCAATGAATAAATTTACTTTCTCATAATATTATAGAAACTTTTGTTAAATGTTTTTCTAATATTGTACATTGCCTTTGTTAATCTATTTGTTTACAAAACATATAGTCTCATACTTTCTAAGGTTTCATTGATTAAGTGGTACTCTATTAGCAACTTTTATTCTTTTTGTGTAAAGTACTATTTAATAATTTTCAACATAATTGTTGTTCGTTATATTTTTCCTAGAAATATTTTTTACATTTTTTTAAAGATTTTAATTTCAACATAAAATACATTTTCTATAAAAGTCTTTGAAAAGCCTTTCTTGAAACGGGAACATAAAATAGGGAACAATGATTTAAAAAAAAACATTCTTTAATAATAATAATCAATTTGAACTTATTTGTAGATCCATTGCATACAACATATACTACTTATTGAATCACATGGTTTTGGTTTTTTTTTTTTTAAGTGTTCAAAGGTCTATATTATTAACAACCGTGCATAGCACGGGTCCATACTAGTTTTGAATAAAAATAAAAACATGGTGGCATTGTATGTTGGGAACTCGTTTTTCTTCGTTAATTTGAACTTAGAGATTTGCTATCCTCTTACCGTAGTCTTACGCTTGCAAAAAGTAACTTTACACAATTTTATGTGCATTCTAATTATTCATTTCGCACTGATGTCCATAATACTACGTTAAATTATTGTAAGCAGTATTATATTGATGTCATTTAAAATTTAATATGATATTTTTAGATTTCTCAGCTACACTCTTATGTGAGAGAGGAAAAATCAATTTAGGAAGGCGAGCATTTTTTCCAATTTTATTTGTTTATTTTTTGGATTGGAGGCCAAAGCTGTTTCGCTTTCGACATTAAAAACAAAAACGAAGCATGCAAGCGGAAAGAGAGGATGGTCGAGTGGTCTAAGCCGCCATACTCAACTACTGGCCCTCTAACGAGGGCCTGGGTTCAAATTCACGCCCTCAAATTCCACTTCTGACATGTTTTTTTTAAAACCTTGTTTCTCTCTCCATAGATTTCCAATCACGCCGTCATGTTTCTTCCCATGCTTTCTTAAACAATAAAACAATCAGCATGGTTGGTTGCCTTCCCTGGTTACAAAATGTAAAGAACAGCACTAAAAATAAGAACACAAAGATATCAATATCTTGAAGAACTAGCCCACCCTCATTTTGGGAAAACCCAACGACAACAGCAACAAGAATGGCAGAGAAAACCAAAAAATTAAAGGATCTTAAGTTCCGGGATTTTGAACCCGACGTGAATCGAACACGCAACCTTCTGATCTGGAGTCAGACGCGCTACCATTGCGCCACGGATCCCCGACGGTGCTATGGCACTCTGTCTTGCCGGATATGTATGGTTATTGTTATCCCTCCACAATCCCCCCCCCGCTACTTACATTTGCCAAGGGGAATAACTTGGATAAATAAAATTCAATCAATTTGATTTTGTAAGCAAACTATATTTGGGGGGTTCTCACGTTCTTTCTGCCAAAATGTTAGTAAAAATATCTATAAAAAAAAAAGGGAAGAAATTTATGATTGGAAGAAATTTAAGATTTAAAGTCTTGACTATATACAAAATATCCTCTTGTAAAATTTAATAAACACTAGAAAGTAGGAAACTCAGGAGATTACAAACGGCAAGCAATTTAACACTTACTCATTTTGTAAATTAAAAACCTATGCTAGATAACTTTACTCCTTATGGACCAATAAAAAGGAGAGAGAGAAACAATAGGTATACGTTAGAGTGAAGGAAGCATTACAAGACCGAAGGGGGTAACATCTGGTCCACTTGCGCCGCGAACACAACATTATTGATTTTCTAGAATTTAGTTAAGTTTTGACTTTATACTGCATCCAAATTGATAAATTGAAATTCACTGTTGGAGCTGAAACCAGCCTCAATAGCAACATTTGTGAAAGGGAAGAATACAACCGAACCCCCTAAATGCAAATATGCAATCAGTAGAATGAAGTCAAGGTTTAAACTTGTACAAGAAGGGCTAAATGGGTAAAAACCTGAAAAAATCACACATACTGCACAGAACAACCATGAAGCCCATAATCGAATAAGACTGATTAACCGAATGACTCAACCGTAAACTGCATGAGCGTTCTTATAATCAAGAAGATACATTGTTCACAACAAGATTCTTCTGTTAAATCTGCAGAAGACGATGTGACTTATGAAAGGTCGATCAAAAGTCTGACCCCGAAACACTTGAAGATAACAGCAAAAATTACAGAACAGTTCAGAAAAAATTGTTACGCTAGATCATGCCAGAGAATCCCTTTGTTTGGCTTCCTGAATCAACTCTTCTCTCATTTTTCTGATCTGCCTTTCCCTTTCTTCTCTTTCTCTCTGCCAAAAAAAAGGGGGAACATGCTTGTTTAGAACACAATGAAGTAACTCAGCATTTCAACGTATACCAAGAACGGATTGTACAAGATGCAGCTTTCCTTATCTTCAGTTTTTTTTTTTTGGGGGGGGGGGGGGGGTGGTGAGATAGAAGCTCAGCCATCCAAAATGTCTTGTCCCTTGAATCCAGGGAATATAAATAAAGTTTTCAGATCCTTCAATTTAAAGTACCCTTTTTTATGAGTTCCCTCCATTTAACTAACTTATCTAAGACTTATCAAAATTAGAGAATGAATTTCTAGCCTCTCATACTCCAAGTTAGCCATGCATAAACTCATCAGTTAAGATAGACGACATAAAAGATCGGGAATCACAATTCAAATAAAACATCTTTTTTTGAAAAACTGTCCCAACATGAAATCCAGAGAAACTATGGTTTCTAAGCATAACAGCTTGATCACATCAAATTACAGTGAATATGTATGATAATGATATACACAGAGGCTCACAAAATCACAACCCACCAAGCTCTAACAGATTAACCACATAATGCTTGATATCCACAGCTCACAAGAAATGACATAGCCTAATCCTGATATATTAACATCGTTCAAGAAACATACACAGTTTGAACTGTGAGGCCATGATCTTTTTAACTTATCATAAATACTTATCATCAACATTCTGCAATTTTCCGTATTATTCAGCAACTTTAAATAACTTTCAGAAACTTTCAGCATCATTAGAAACTTTCAACAGTGAAGTAACTTTCAGCACTATTAAGTACTCATCGGAAAAATCCTAGTTATATTTCCTTTAGCAATTTCCCAAATCATTCGGCAACTTTATGTAACTTTTAACAACTTTAAGCAAATTTAAGTAATATATATTAATAAGTATTTTTCATAAGTTAAAAAAAACATTCCCCAAATAAGATGAGTTTGATTGTTCAAGTGTTTCCTTTCATTTAGTTTAATTGAAATACTCCCAGAACCAGTATGAACTAAGTCAAACAAACTTCTAAGATTTAAGGACAAGGCTTCAAGAAGACCCTTGAAAAATGCTCCTTGAAAAATGCTCCCTTCGTTTTTTTTGGGGGGGGGGGGGGATAAAATTTGAGAGTTGAGACATCAGTATTCGGACAGCTATTCGCTGAAAGGGAAAGAATATCCAAACTAAAGGATCATAATAACTACATCATCACTAAAATAAGCTCCAGCAGACTGCACACAGACTACTCGGTCATAAATTGAGAAACCATTAAGCTTGAAAGAAACATAAGATTCTTGGAAAAAGTTCCCCAATTTTTTTGGGGGGGGGGGCTTGAGACAACAGTATTCCTTCTGGCACTTCTTTCCTAAAATCACACACACGTACACAAAAAATCCAATCACACACACACGCACACACACAAAATCCTTACCTGTCTTCAATCCAAAGTGTATTGTCAACGTCCATGCAAATTTCACGACTCAGCAAGGAGGGTGATTAGGTTTTCACCACCATATAACACAACACAGGCAGACTACAAATTTTGGTCTACATAGTGGGAGGATTTGGACTGTTGTGTCATCCGTTGAGCATCCAACTAAGCTCCAGTGAAGTTGGCGACTACTCATTACATTACAAGCTAGTGCCTAATTCAACAGCAATCCTTAACTAAATCCAGGCACCTGATTCATAAAGAGTTCTTATGGCAATACGAAGCAACATTTCCCACTTCAGCTTCCATATGAAGTACTTCAAAGTCCAAACCTCATACCGATTCAATTTATCTAGGCATTTACAGCAAACAAATTTCTGACAACGCTCATCAGCACAATTGTATCAATCGAAAATGAATTCAGGCAATAACAAGAGGATTACAATAACTGCATTACCACAAATTATTCATAAAAGTGAGAAACCCTTAAATATTAATCGAACCGCCACATTTCGATAAACCTAGGCATCTGAATCAAATCTCGCACCTTCCCCACCATTTCACTTCAAATTTCAGTAATTTCTCAGAAAGAACCCTAATTGACAACATCCACCAACAAAGGGGAAAATAATAGAACGAATACCATCGTCAAACAAATTCAATTAGGGTTTGACGAAGAAGAAGAGCCAAGAAAAAAAAAAAAAAACAAAGATGAAATTGAAGTACCTTTTCGTCTTGACGGAGAGCGATCCAGACATGAAGTTTATCCATGGATTGCCAGAAGATGAAGGCACCCAGTGACATTGCGAAGAAGGTTGCCGTTTTCACCATTTTCGATCTCTTTCTCTCTCTCTTAGAGCTTTCTCTCTCCTCGTATCAAGCTCTTCTGTTTTTTTAGCTCAAATTAAATGCCCAATCGAGATCGATTGATCCTGTTTATGTTTTTTTTTTTTTTTTTTTAAAATTTCTGTTGTTTTTAGAGGTGTTGGGTGTTTGTGCCTTTGTGGAGAGACGGGCCGGGGGGGGGGTTGTCTTCTTTGGGCCGAACCCTAAGAATGGCACATAGAGGCCCAATAGTTTGACGAAATTAGAGCCTTTCTCTTTTTTCTTTTTTTAAATCACAAGATTTTTTTTTTTTTGGGGAGGGGGTTGATGGGAAAAAGGGAGGTAATTTTTTTCTTTAATCAACTGAACAAACTAGAATCAAGTTCTCAGTCGCCAAATTTAAGTCATGGGTTGCATTCGGTAAACTTTTATAATAATTTTTTGTAATAATTTGATCAACTTTATCTAATTACGGTGCTCGATAAAAAAATTTTGGAATGAAGATAATGTTCATGAAAGTTAATTATCATGATTTTAAGAAATAGTTGGGAGGTAATTTCTTAATTCTCACAGCAAATTTCAAGCTAAATTGCAGTTAAAACCAATCAATGAATATTGTTGAATAGTTATACAGCCTAGCTACTGTATGGCTACGTCCATCTATAGTATAGTTACAATGTTTTGAAAACACAGTTACGATTTGGACCTTCTTGTGCCAAATCTGAAAAGTTGGGCTATAGGATTAAAAAGATGAGCAAGATATGGAGCAACGAAATTCCTTCCCCCCCTCCTTACATGAGAAAGAGTAACTTATTCTAAATAAGAACCATGAGTAAACAAAAATCACGTTGGCTGTCATACTTGAGAGAACATCACTATGCAAGATCAAATATTAGTCAATACGATCCATATTACTTCTAGAATACATATAGGGGTTGTTTGGTGAGTACAAAAGGAATGGGACTTAAAACCTGAGGGTTCAGATTTCTTTCCTTATTATATGGTGAGAATTCTTAGAGAAAGAAACTTGATAACCCCAGGTATGAAGTTCCTCCCAAACCCAAGGGACTTGACCCCCCACTTATAAGGGATATCAAGTTTCCAACTCTGAGGGATGAACATTATATTCTAAAAAAATAAAAAGAAACAATTTGTTTTTCATTTGCCAGATGTCGTTCCCAATTCCGATTTCCATTTCGATTTTCACTAACCCATAAACCTAGAGAGAGAAAGAGAGGGGCTGCCGCTGCTTCGCCGCCGGCTGCCGAGTCACCGATTACCGAGTTGTTGCCTGCCGCTATTAGACACTGATGTATCGTGGAGATGTAGGGCAACCGACCAAGCATCCAAAAAAAAAAAAAAACAAAAGCACATTAATTATAGGTGGCCACGTTTTGCAACCTTAAATTGTTACTATTTAAAAAAATATTTAAATCTGTATTCACAGCTGTCTAACTTCCTACGTTCGAAAATTGAATTTCCTTATTCGAGTAAAACACATCTACCCCATACAACTCTCTGCAACAGCTTCGATTAATTCTACAGATTGCTAAAACTCACAACCCAAAGCCAGTTTTATATCCTTCTTTCTGTTGGCCGTCTTGCACCCATTCACGTATTGGACAAATCACAAGGTACCGTCTTTTTACTTATAGACATCTCATTGTTATTATAGTTCAAACAATGATTCTGTCAACATATTCTTATTTGTGACTCTTTATAAGACAGATTGGGATCTATAATTGCGTGTTGAGGGAATACTGGGTACAATCTTTTAGTTATACACATCTCATTGTAATCGAAGTTTATCCCAAGGTATCATTTTTTACTTATATACATCTCATTGTTATCATAGTTCAAACAATGATTCTGTCAATATATTCTTATTTGTGACTCTTTATAAGATAGATTGGGATCGATAATTGCATGTTGGGGTAATACTGGGTGCAATCTTTTCACTTACACATCTCATTGTAATCAGAGTTTAACCAATTATTCTGTCCACATGTTCATAGTTGTCCCTTCTTATAACAGTTTGGGATCAATTATTGCGTGTTGAGGGGAACTTGGAACCAGATAAACTCTGCAATTAATTTACAGTCAGAGGTATGGCAGTACCCTTCCCTACCTAATTATACTTGAAACGTTTATTACGTGGACATATTCTTACTTTCGCCCCATCGATTGGTAGTGCAGACTAAGAGGATGACAACATAGACGCCCACATTTGTGTGTTGAGGTTTAAATTACAACATCAAGGCGAAACTGAAATTGGTTGTGTCAATTTTAGGTATGTATTACCTTCCCTCCTTCCACACCGAACTATATATGTGTACACAAATAATTATGCAAATACTGTCTAAAATCGAGATAATGCACATATAGATATATCAAATTGGCTAGGATAACAACATCAAATGTAAAATTCTGCGTAACACAGATGCACATATAGTTTATTTATATGATTACTGCATGTATTCTTTACCTATAACAAGAGATTACTTATCTTTCCGAAATTGATTTTCGTTGTTCCATTATATAAAGATTGTATATATATATATATATATATATATATTATATTATATATATATATTATTAATATATATATATATATATATATATATATATATATATAAACACACCTCTACCATCATACTGATTGCCCATTATACATTATTGATTACTACACATTTGGATGAGGGTAAAAGAGCGTGTGGGGGGGGGAATAAAGTAGTTTTAGGTTCATCAGAAGTGTCATACAAGCCCAAAAAATTGCACTTCAAATATTTAAACATCGTCCGTACTCATAAGACAGCAACCAGATTACACAAACCAAGGGTAACAAATAAGTAAATTATATATAGATATTTACCTTACTCAGATCAAGAAGTCTGTACAATAACCAGATCACACAAGTACATACACACATACATATTTACATACTGCCTAAAATTGAGATAATGTGCATATACATATATCAAATTGGCTAGGACAACAATATTAAATGTAACATTCTGCCTAACACAGATGAACATATAGTTTATTTATACGATTACTGCATGTGTTCTTTACCCATAACAAGAAATTACTTATCTTTTTGAAATTGATTTTCGTTGTTCCATTTTGTATATATTATACATATATATATATATATGTGTGTGTGTTTGTTTGTGTGTGTGCTCTGTGTGTGTATATGTATATACATATATATATAGAATATATATATATATAGATATATATTATATATATATATATATAGTATGTATAATCTATTATAATAGAAGAGATAATTATATTTATATGGGGTATATACTAAATAATAGATATCTATATTATCATATAGAGAGATAGAGAGAGAGAATATATAGAGAGATAGATAGAGATAGATAGATAGATATTATATTGATACATACATGTATATATAGATACATACATAATACATAGATAGTATATGGATATGCATAGTATATATATATATACTATATATATAGATATATTATATTATATATATATATATATATATATATATATATATATAAACATCCTCCATACTCAAGAATATTAAGAATCAAAAATTAACGACTTCATTTACAAACACACCTCTACCATCAGACTAATTGCCCAGTACACATTATTATGCATATATAGACTTCTTCCACAATGATATAATAAATGCTAGAATACGTGAAGTGTTCATATTTTAGGATAACACATTTCCTCCATTCCTGTGCACTCCTGTCCAATTGTTTCCCCCACGGGAATATTTAAATTTTGAAGTGCTTGCACACGTATCGTGGAGATGTGGGGTAACTGACCAAGCATCTAAAAAAAAGAAAATCAAAACCACATTAATTACAGGTGGCCACGTTTTGCAACCTTAAACTGTTACCATTAAAAAAAAAAATTTAATCTGTATTCACAGCTGTCTAACCTCCCACGTTCCAAAACTGAATTTCCCTATTCGAGTAAAACACATCTACCCCATACAACTCTCTGCAACAGCTTCGACTAATTCTACAGATTGCTAAAACTCACAACCCAAAGCTAGTTTCATATCCACCTTTCTGCTGGCCGTCTTGCACCCATTCATGTATTGGACAAATCACAAGGTACCGTCTTTTTACTTATAGACATCTCATTATTATCATAGTTCAAAATTCTGTCAACATATTCTTATTTGTGACTCTTTATAAGATAGATTGGGATCTATAATTGCGTGTTAACGGAATACTGGTACAATCTTTTAGTTATACACATCTCATTGTAATAGAAGTTTATCACACGGTACCATCTTTTTACTTATAGATATCTCATTGTTATCATAGTTCAAACAATAATTCTGTCAACATATTCTTATGTGTGACTCTTTATAAGACAGATTGGGATCGATAATGGCGTGTTGGGGGAATATTGGATACAATCTTATCACTTACACATCTCATTGTAATCAAAGTTTAACCAATTATTCTGTCCACATGTTCATAGCTGTGACCCTTCTTATAATAGTTTGGGATCAATTATTGCGTGTTGAGGGGAACTTGGAACCAGACAAACTCCGCAATTAATTTACAGTCAGAGGTATGGCAGTACCCTTCCTCACCTAATTATACTTGAAACGTTTATTACGTAGACATATTCTTACTTTTGCCGCATCGATTGATAGTGCAAACTAAGAGGACGACACCATAGACGCCCACATTTGTGTGTTAAGGTACAACTTACAACATCACGGTGAAACTGAAATTGGTTGTGTCAATTCTAGGTATGCCTTCCCTCCCTCCACACCGAACCATATATGTGTACACAAATAATTACGCAAATACTACCTAAAACCGAGATAATGCATTTATAGATATATCAAATTGGCTAGGACAACAACATCAAATGTAAAATTTTGCATAACACAGATGCACATATAGTTTATTTATACGATTACTGCATGAATTTTTTACCCATAACAAGAAATTACTTATCTTTTTGAAATTGATTTTCGTTGTTCCATTATATATATATTATGCATATATGTATATATATACATATATATGTATACATATATATATATATATATATATATATATATATATATATATATATATATATATATATATATATATATATATATATATATATATATATATATCTATACATATATATATATATATATATATATATATATATATATATATATATATATATATATATATATATATATATATATATATATATAAACATCCTCCATACTCAAGAATATTAAGAACGAAAAATTAACGACTATGGTTACGAACGCACCTCTACCATCAGACTAATTGCCTAGTACACATTATTGATTACTACACATTTGGATGAGGGTGAAAGAGAGCATAGCGGAGGGGGGAATAAAGTAGTTTTAGGTTCATCAGAAGTGTCACACAAGCCCAAAAAATTGCACCTTCAATATTTAAACATTATCTATACTCATAAGACAACAACCAGATCACACAAATCAAGAGCAACAAACAAGTAAGTTATATACTGAGATTTACCTTACCCAAATCAAGAACTGCGTACAATAACCAGATCACACAAGTACATACATACATACATACATATATATATACTGCCTAAAATCGAGACAATGCACATATAGATATATCAAATTGGCTAGGACAACAACATCAAATGTAAAATTCTGCCTAACACAGATGAACATATAGTTTATTTATACGATTACTGCATGTATTCTTTGCACATAACAAGCAATTACTTATCGTTTTGAAATTTATTTTCGTTGTTCCATTATATATATATATATTATACATGTACAGTATATATATATATATTATAATATAATATATATATATATCTATATATTCCTATATATATACACACACACCACACAACACAGATATACAAATATATAAACATAATATATATATATATATATATATATATATATATATATATATATATATATATATACATATATACATATATATCTATACACACACACACACACACACACACACACACACGCACACACACGCACATATATAAACATCCTCCATACTCGAGAATATTAAGAACCAAAAATTAGCGACTTTGGTTGCAAACACACCTCTACCATCAGAATAATTGCCCAGCACACATTAATGACAAAAGGAAAGTGTGAAAAGCAAAAAATGTACAAGAAGCAGAAACTGCCCACATGTGGAATTGCCCCAATATGCTAGCCCAAATTCACTAAATAGAGAATTTTAGTCATCTAGCGCCCAAGTACTACTAAATCGCGAAAGGATTGTTATGCAACTCTGATGCAAAGTGTGATGCTGGGTAGGTCCCAACTCATCTTTTTTTTTTTTTTATAGAGATCCCCAACTCATCTTAAAATTGCCACAAATAAACTTTGTCAATAAATTTTTCTATCTACCTTAATTTGTTGGACTATACCTTAATTACTACATTATTTTATACAAATGTGTTGGAGATATCATCCCACAAAATATTATAGTGAGATGAGTTTCTTGAAAGATGACTTTTAAATGGGTTGTGCTGAACAATAATCTAATTTAGAGACACTTCTTAGTTTAATGGTAATTAATAATTTATTTAAGGGTGATTTAAATAAAATCACTCTAAATGAATAATTAGGTAGTTTACAACTATTACAGGTCACCTCAAATCGTCCATCTTATACTATCTTTTAAGTAAAATCATCTCACACAACAACAACTATTATTGTTACTATAGCAATTTCTTTTCTTTGGGGATATTAATGTCACCGGTTGACATTATCTTTCTTTCACCGGTTGACATAATCTTTACTCTTTAGCGATCATAATATATAAACATCAATTCTACCATGTCCAAAAAATAAGTGATTTGGGATCAAAATATTAACAATTAATTACCAAATCCTAATAAATATTAAAACCAATATACTAGGTGAAATAGCCAACTTTAATGTCTACTTTGGCCAAACTATATATATATATATATATATATATATATATATATATATATATATATATATATATATATATATATATATATATATATATATATATATATAGATATATACATACATACATATATATATATATATATATATATATATATATATATATATATATATCTAAACATGATCCATACTTAGAAATATTAAAACACAAAAAAAATAAACAACAGAAAATAAACTTCATGGCTTGACAAACCCAGATAATCAAACCCCCCCCCCCAAAACACCAATTCAAAACACATGAAATATTTAAACAGAGTCATGCAAACTAATCAAGGCTCATCACAAGTGTCATGCAAGCCCAAAAAAATGCAAATTAAATATTTAAACATCATCCATACTCAAAAATATTTTTACACAGAAAACACACCCCAATCAGATGTAATAACCCATAGCATCCACACCAAAAAATAACATCATAAATATAAGGCAATAACCAGATCACACAAACCAAGAGCAACAAACAAGTAAATTACAAAGAGAGATTTACCTTACCCAGATCAAGAAGTTCGCACAATTCATCAACATCTAAACTGAAAAACCAAAAAGAAAAAAAAAAATCCTAGATCAAACAAAATAGTTACAGACAAACCCAAAAACCCAATTCGAAAAAACACATAGTGAGAAACTTACCGGATGTAAGAGGAAGAACAACTGCCTGCAGATCCACTGGAGAATCAGATTTAAGGCCTCCAAAACTTGCCCGTGAGTGAGTGAACCAACTCTATCAACGAAATACAATGATATTCGAACATAATAACCTAAAAATATTAAGAATTTCGCAAAATTCCGAAAAAATCCCCAAAATCCCGCATTATGAATGTTCAGCGCCCTAGATCTACATAAAATATTACAACATATAAATACATACAACATAACACGATAAAAGTCATAAAATCTACAAAAAAAAGTTAAATACATCAAAGTAGGAAGGGCTAAAATGACGACGACGCTAAGCAGAACACCATACCCATCAGATCCGCGATGAAGGGGTGGCGCGTGGACCACATGCGCTACTGACAAAGGTGTCTTTAGACTCCCTTCTTCCTCCATCGTCTTGCCAAACCATCGCTATGCGCCAATCTTGCTGAAAAAATCAAACTCACCCCCTCCACGGCGGCGCGTACAATCACGCGCCACCGCCAGAGTGGCGCGTTGGCAGCATGAACGGTATCGCTGGAATCGTCATCGGCCGATCTAAAACTTGGTGGCGGTTTCTTTTTCAGAGGGTTGCACAACGGTGGCTGACAACGTCGTTTTCCTCATTTGGGTCCTTTCGGGCCTCGTTTCGGTGGCTGTAATGAGCCGCCGTCGAGAGCCCACTACATGGACGGTCGCTGCTGAGAAGAAATCTGAAGAGAGAAGGCCGACCTATCTCGAGAGAGATGAGAGATATCTAGAGAGAAAAGGGGGAGGGTCGAGAACTTTGCAGAGAGAGGAGAGAGAGACACATCTGGAGAGAGAAGGGAGAGGGCCGAATAATCTATAGAGTGAGAAGAGAGATGGGAGACTGAAAAACCTAGAGAGTGAAGAGAGAGAGAGATCTGGAGAGAGATGGGATAATAAATTGATTAAATGGCTCCTCGAGACACACAAAATATTTAAGATGTTTTAAGACAATTCTAGAACAGATTTCAATCTTTTGAACTAAAGCTAGCCGTTTCATACCAATTGGATTAAATGGTAATGAATTTACAAAAATAATTTAACATAAAATTAGTAATAAGTATTTTTTATTTGTATGTCTATCATTATTATTTTATTTAGAAACCCAAAATATAAATATTGACTTTTACCAATTTTTATATAATAAATGCTGGAATACGTGAAGTGTTCATATTTCGCGATTACACAGTTCCTGCATTCTTGTGCACTCTCGCCCAATTGTTCCCCCTGCAGGAATATTTAAATTTTGAAGTGCCTTCCCATGTATTGTGGAGATGTGGGGTAACCGACCAACCACTCCAAAAAAAAAAAATCAAAACCACATAAATTACAAGTGCCCACATTTTGCAACCTTAAACTGTCACCATTAAAAAAAAAAATTTTAATCTGTACTCACAGCTGTCTAACCTCCCACGTTCCAAAATTGAATTCCCCTATTCGAGTAAAATGCATCTACCAAATACAACACTATGCAACAAGTTCGACTAATTCTATAAATTGCTAAAACTCACAACCCAAAGCCAGTTTCACATCCGCCTTTCTGCTAGCCATCTTGCACCCATTCACGTATTGAATAAATCACAAGGTACCATCTTTTTACTTATAGACATCTCATTGTTATCATAGTTTAAACAATGATACTGTCAACATATTCTTATTTGTGACTCTTTATAAGACAGATTGGGAATACTGGGTGCAATCTTTTCAGTTATACACATCTCATTGTAAAAAAAGGTTTATCACAAGGTACCATCTTTTTACTTATAGACATCTCATTATTATCATAGTTCAAACAACAATTCTGTCAACATATTCTTATTCGTGACTCTTTATAAGACATATTGAGATCGATAATTGTGTGTTGGGGGAATACTGGGTACAATCTTTTCACTTATACACATCTCATTGTAATCAAAGTTTAACCAATTATTCTGTCCACATGTTCATAGTTGTGACCCTTCTTATAACAGTTTGGGATCAATAATTGCGTGTTGAGGGGAACTTGGAATCAAACAAACTCCGCAATCAATTTACAGTCAGAGGAATGGCAGTACCCTTCCCCACCTAATTATACTTGAAACGTTTATTACGTAGACATATTCTTACTTTCGCCCCATCGATTGATAGTGCAGACTAAGAGGACGACAACACAGACTCCCACATTTGTGTGTTGAGGTACAAATTACAACATCAAGGCGAAAACTAAATTGGTTGTGTCAATTCTGGGTATGTATTACCTTCCCTCCCTCCACACCAAACCATATATCTGAACACAAATAATTACCCAAATACTGCCTAAAACCGAGATAATGCACATATAGATATATCAAATTGGCGAGGACAACAATGTCAAATGCAAAATTCTGCCTAACTCAGATGCACATATAGTTTATTTATACGATTATTGCATGTATTCTTTACTCATAACAAGAAATTACTTACCTTTCTGAAATTGATTTTTGTTGTTCCATTATATAAAGATTACATATATGTATACATATATATATATATATATATATATATATATATATATAATATATATATATATATTATATATATACACACACATATATATATATATATTATATATATATAATATAATAATATATATATCTTATATATATATATAAGATAAGATATATATATATATATAGATATATATATCATCTATACTCTATATATCTATCATATATCTCTATATGTAACATATATATTATTTCCATATACTATCCATCTACATATACTCATCTCTTTACCTATATATACATATACATATACATATATATATAATATAGATATATCATATCTACTATATATCTCTAATCTATATATCTATAACTAGCTCCTTTATTATATATATATATATATATATATATATATATATATATATAAACACACGTCTACCATCATAATAATTGCCCAGTACACATTATGGATTACTATACATTTAGATGAGGGTGAAAGAGAGCATGGGGGAGTGGGGGAATAAAGTAGTTTTAGGTTCCTCAGAAGTGTCATACAAGCCCAAAAAATTACACCTCAAATATTTAAACATCATCCATACTCATAAGACAACAACAAGATCACACAAACCAAGAGCAACAAACAAGTAAATTACACACAAGGATTTACCTTACCCAAATCAAGAACTCTGTACAATAACCAGATCACACAAGTACATACACACATACATATATACATACTGCCTAAAACCGAGATAATGCACATATAGATATATCAAATTGGCTAGGACAACAACATCAAATGTAAAATTCTGCCTAACACAGATGAACATATCGTTTATTTATACGATTACTGCATGTATTCTTTACCCATAACAAGCAATTACTTATCATTTTGAAATTGATTTTCGTTGTTCCATTATATATATATATTATACACACACACACACACACCACACGACACATATATATAAGATATTATATATAATATATATGTATATTATATATATATATATATATATATTATATATATATGTATAATAATCATATATATATATCTTATATATATATATGATATATATATATATGATGTATATATGTTATATATTATATATCTATATATATATATATATATATCTATATATAATAATATATATATATAATGTGGTGTGTGTATACATATATATATATATATATAGTATATGTATCTATATATATATATGATATATATATATATATATATATATATATATATATATACTATATATATATATGATATATATATATGTGTGTGTGTGTGTGTGTGTGTGTGTGTGTGTGTGTATATATATATATATATACCTTATATATATATATATACATCACCACACACACACACACACACACTATATATATACACACACACACACACACACACACACACACACATATATATATATATATAAAAACATCCTCCATACTCAAGAATATTAAGAACCAAAAATTAACGACTTTGGTTACGAACACACCTCTACCATCAGAATAATTGCCCAGCACACATTAATGACAAATGGAAAGTGTGAAAAGCGAAAAATGTACAGGAAGCGAAAACCGCCCACGTGTGGAATTGCCCCAATATGCTAGCCCAAATTCACTAAATAGAGAATTTTAGTCATCCACCGCCCGAGTACTACTAATGTGCTAAAGGATTGTTGTGCAACTCTGATGCAAAGTGTGATGCTGGATGGGTCCCAACTCATCTTTTTTTTTTTTTGAGATCCCCAACTCATCTTAAAATTGCCACAAATAAACTTTGTCAATAAATTTGTCTATCTACCTTAATTTGTTGGACTAGACCCTATTTACTACATTATTCAATACAAATTTGCAGGAGATATCATCCCACAAAATATTATAGTGAGATGAGTTTCTTGAAAGATGACTTTTAAATGGGTTGTGCTAAACAATAATCTAATTTAGAGACACTTCTTAGTTTAATGGTAATTAATAATTTATTTAAGGTTGACTTTAATAAAATCACTCTAAATGAATAATTAGGTAGTTTACAACTATTACAGGTCACCTCAAATTGTCCATCTTATACTATCTTTTAAGTAAAATCATCTCACACAACAACAACTATTATTATTACTATAGCAATTTCTTTTCTTTAGGGATATTAATGTCACTGGTTGACATTATCTTTCTTCCACCGGTTGACATAATCTTTACTCTTTAGCGATCACAATATATAAACATCAGTTCTACCATGTCCTAAAAATTAGTGATGTGGGATCAAAACATTAACAATTAATTACCAAATCCGAATAAATATTAAAACCAATATACTAGGTGAAATAGCCAACTTTAATGTCTGCTTTGGCCAAACTATGTATATATATATATATATATATATATATATATGTATATATATTCTAAACATCATTTTATACTCATAAATAATTAAAATACAAAAAAAATACCAACAGAAAATAAGACTTCATGGGTTGACAAAACGCAATAATCAACGCCCCCTGAAAACCATTCAAAAAAACCATGAATATTTAAACGAGTCATGCAAACAAATCAAGGTTCATCACAAGTGTCATGCCAAGCTCCGAAAAAATGCAACGTAAATATTTAACATCATCCATACTCCAATATTTTTACAACAAACAACACACCTCAATCAGATGTAAAACCCACAGCATCCGCACCAAAAAATACATCACAAATATAAGATAATAACCATCATCACACAAACCAAGGAGCAACAAACCAGTGAATTACAAACAGGATGATTTACGCTTACCCTATTAAAAAAAAAAACAGAAGTTCGCACAATTCATCAACATCTTACATCGAGAAACCACAAAAAAAGAAAAAAAACCCAGATCAGACAAAAGAGTTACAAACAAACCCAAAAACACCAATTCGAAAAACATATAGTGAGAAACCTACCGGTAGTAAGGAATAGACTACAATCCCGCAAATCCACCATAAGAATTGATTCAAGGCCTCCAAAAACTTGCTGCGTGAGTGAGTGACCAACTCCATTAACAAAACCTATGATTTCGAACATCAATAACCTAAAAAATTTAAAAATTCCCAAAATTCTGAAAAAATCCCAAACTCTCCCACACCAGAACCGTTCAATGTCTAGATTTATATAAAATATTACAACATATGAATCACACAACACAACACAGCCGATGAAAGTCACAAATCTACAAAAAAAGCTAAATATACATCAAAGCAGGTGTGGCGAAAATGACGGATGAGCTAAGCAAACACCATACTTATGCAGATCCGCGGTAGGAGGGAAATGGCTCATGGACCACACCTAAGACCTGGAAAACGGGTTATTTGGATCGGGTACGGGTCGGGTCTTAGTTCGGTTCGGGTAACTTTCGGGTCATTCATGGTCGGGTCGGGTTCGGGTTCGGTTCGGGTTTCGGGTAACTTTCAGGTCAACCATGTTCGGAGCGGGTTCGGGTCCAGTTCGGTTGGAGTTTGGGTCGGGTATGTTTTGGGTTATGTACGGTAATTCGGTTCGGATCGGTGTGGGTCGAGTCTAATTTGGTGGGATTCGGTTCAATGTTCGGATGAATGTCGGGTCGGGTGTAAATCGAGTTGGGTGTAAATTAAGTCGGGTTAATTTCGAATCAGTGTATATTTTGAATGTGCTCATTTCTGATCTTACGTTATAGTTAAAAGATAAAATTCGTTTAATTAGACAAACTCATTTATTGTATGTTTTTTTTAAGCCATACGTTAAAGTTTAATCATTTATATGTCCATATAATATATATATATATATATATATATATATATATATATATATATATATATATATATATTATATGTGTGTGTGTATATATATATATATATATATATATATATATATATATATATATATATATGTATGTATCTATATATATATATATATATATATATATATATATATATATATATATATATATATAAGTTTTAAAGTTCAAGTAAAATTTTTAGGAAGTGCAATTATTTAAAGAATTACGATTTACGGGCTATTAAGTCAAGTTTCAAGTATGATAGTTTTTATGGGCTTAGGTAACAGTTATACATTTACCATGACAGTTAGTAAGTTACAAGTGCAATCGACAACCCACCCATCTGTGATCTGTGGCCCTGTATTTTATGTAGTTATGCAACGTGTAATTGTCTAAACAATTACGATTTATGTGTTGTTAAGTCAAATTTCAAGTATCTCAATTGAGATCATGCTATGATAAAACTAGTAACCAACCTAACGCCAATCATGATTCATGAGTCAATTGTCTTAACAGCAAGGCTCAACGCCAAAATAGATATACCTTGAAAAATAACCAAAAAGAGAAATTAAGAAAATAATATAATTTTTATTTTTTTGATTCATAACTTCATATTTGTCATATTTGAATTAGGAAATAGAAACATATTGTTTCAAGTTGACATTTTCAATAATCAATTCAAAGTTATTACACACCAATATTGATTTGTCTTTTTGAGATCAGCAGCTTGATTTACATGTTCACAATGAGTCAAAACTCAAAACTCAAAAGTAGATACAATACATGAGTATGTGTTAATTATCATTATTATGGGATCATATGTAAACATATATTGTTTGAATATGATTCTATAGAATAAAATTTTAAACATGTTACAAAAATAATTAAATTTATATTATGAGATCATATGAGTGAATTATTTGTCTTTGCCCCCCTAAACTCAACTAATTGATTTAAGTCATTCAGTAAATTAAATAGTAAGATAATATTGTTAGATCTTAATAAGTTAATGATTTGTTAATTATGCTTATCTTCTCATAATTCTTATTTTGACTAAGTATTATATCTCTGATATTTTTATTACGGATCTATCAAATTATAAATTATAAATTAAAAACTATTAACTATTTTATTTTTTACCTAAATTTAATTTCTTAGATTTCATTTGTAAATTTTTTGACATAATTAACTCGTTTAATTAAATAGGTTAGATTGTGGTTGAAATTTTCGATACGAAGAAATACCTATTTAATTTATTGAAATAAACTAGTGAAATAGATCAATCAGTAAAAAACCGTCTAACCCGGATACTCGGATTTGTCCGACCTGGAAAAAACTATGTGTGGACACTTTTTTTATCTTCGAATTTGAAATCCGAACATTCCGATATGTCCGGATTCAAAATCGAGTCGGATCTGAATTTACTGAATCGGGTCCGAATTATCCGAATTTATCGACAAATTCTGCTCCGAACAGTATATGATATTAAAAAATAAAAAGTAAGGTTTTGTGGTTGGACTTTTAATTTGACGGGACTTTGAATTTTTGGGGCACAAATTGAAAAGTTAGAATCCAAAGTTCCAAACCCTGCCTGCCTGCTACCAATTCACGAGTCTCAGTCTGTTCTGCAGCTTCTTCTTCACTCTCAAACTCCCTCTACCCTCAAACTCACGAGTCTCAAACTCTGTGTTCTTCGCTCTCAAACTCTCTCTGCCCTCA
>JAKOGI010003318.1:55000-58240 GCA_029747015.1 Carnegiea gigantea | reverse complement strand
ATATATATATGTTTGGATAGATAGATACATGCATAGATATATACATTTATGTAGATACATGCATATATATATATATATTTTTATATATGTGTATTTATATATGTTTATATATATATGTATATGTGTGTGTGTGTGTGTGTGTGTATGTATATATCTGTATATAATATGATCTCTCTGGGTCTCTCTGATGCTCTCTAGAGAGCTGCCATGGCAAGAGGTGGTAGGAGAGGAAGGTCCCGGTTGGTTGCACAAAGTAGCCCAGTAGCACCCCAAGAAGTTCAGATAACGGAGATTCAATCACTGGAACCCTAAGTCTCGCACCAAGTGGAGGATTTGGCTGATCAGTCCAATGAAACCATACTTCGGGTAGAAGAACAAGCAGGTAATCAGGTAAACAATTCAAGCTCATATGCCAGTCTGGTGGACCCTAACGAGGGGACTGACCTAAAATTTGTTTCGGCAGAGATCATTAATGAAAAGAAAATAGCCAAAATGGAAAGAGGAGATGTTGAAGAAGAAATAGAGTATTTGCAAAATGCTGTACTTTGCTTTATTTTAGGAGTAAACCCCCCCTTTGAAGTAATCCAAGGTGTTGTTAAATGCATATGGGCCGCATATGCGATAGACAAAATCATCCAGGTAAGAAAGGAGGGTTTTCTGGTTCGTTTTGCGAATGTCCAGGATAAGATAGCTGTGGTAAAGCGAGGCATATATTATTTTGATGTTAAACCATTCCTGGTAAGGGGTTGCAACCCCCAAATGAACCTTCATACTGAGAACATCAAATCCCTTCCCATTTGGGTTCAGCTAGCTGAACTTAACATTAGGTTTTGGGGCAGGGGAAGCCTCAACAAACTTGGAAGCAGTTTGGGGATCCCTCGGAAAACTGACAAATATACCAAAGAAAGAACTATGATCAAATATGCAAGGCTTTTGATTGACATCTCCCTAGATGGACCTTTCTCAGATTACATAGAATTTTTTGATAAGGATGAGGTGCTAGTAAGGCAGAAAGTGATCTATGAATGAAAACCAATAAAATGTACTCATTGCAAGATGTTTGGACATGGGGATATCAGCTGCAAGAAGAAAAACGGTATGAGGGCAGAATGAGACCCGTACAAAGAGAAACTCAAGTGAAGATTAATAGAGTGCAGGCAGAGCAGCCAACTGACCAGCTGACATCAAATGGTGTGGAGGATTTCACTCCAGTGGCAAAGAGGGATACAGCCAAACAACCTAGACAGTCTGCAGGCCAGGCCAACCCAGTGATAGGTAATCCTTTTCAAGCATTGGACATAGCAGCAAATGAGGCCCTAGAGACTAAGGGAGGATGGGGTTATCCTATGGATAATATTAATATACGAGGCCTGAACTGGCCAAATAAGCAAGAGGACCTTAGAACTTTCCTGCATACCAATGAAATAGGACTGATAGGTCCAATGGAAACAAAAATAAAGGTGGAGAATGATAGCAAAATAGCAGCAAGAGCATTCCCTAGGTGGAAGTGGAAGAATAACTCAACCCCTCATATAAAGGGGAGAATAAGGATAACATGGCATCCCAAGATGTATGAACTGAAGGTGCTGTAAAAAACTGACCAAATCATGCATTGTTATACCGTTCAAATGACCACACGTAAGAAGTTTTATATTACCTTTGTATATGGTGCATAGTTGGGCACTTTAATGCTATTCTCTACAAGGAGGACAGAAGGGGGGAAATGAGATACAGGGCAAAGAGATAAAGGAGTTGGTAGATTTTATGGAGCATGGAGACTTACAGGAAATAAGATGGAGTGGGGCATATTACTCATGGATAAACAAAATAATTTAGAGCAGAATAGATAGGGCATTGATAAACATCTATTGGTTTGATATGCTTGATTTTACACAGAACCATTATTTGGCCAATGGGCTATCTGACGACTGCCTAATGATGGAGCAATTCCCCACAATAATTAAGCTAAGAAACAGATTCCAGTTTTACGAGATGTTGCGTAAGCACTATGGCTTTAATAGGATTCTGGGCTCAGTTGTATCCCCAGTATCCGGTGAGCCCCTAAGTCAATTAAGGACTGTCTTGGCAAACTTAGGATCACTCTTAAGTAAGTTTAATAGAGATAACTTTGCTGACTTGAGAGCACAGTAAGAGAAGGCTAGAAAAAAGCTCACCAGCATTCAGATGCAGCTCCAAGATAACCCAGGGGATACCTCACTCATTCAGGCAGAAAAGGATCTCAAATGCAACTATAATGACATCTTAGCTTTAAGCATGGCACTGATGCAACAACAATGCAAAATAGAGTGGATCAATTATGGAGATGATAATACTAGGATATTTTTTGCCAAAGCAAAACAGAGAAAACTAGCCTCATATATATATAATATCAAAGATACAAAAGGGGATCTAGTGGAAGGGTTTGACTACGTTGGGATAGCAATGCAAACATACTACAAGGCTCTCCTAGGAGAACAGAACACAACTAGGCAGGAGGTTGACTTGAAGGTGGTACACCAAGGGCCAGTCTTAACTAAAGAACAGCAGTTTCTTATATGCAGGGATTTTACAGATCTGAAGATCAAGGAAGCTCTATTCTCAATCCCAAACTTCAAGTCACTAGGGCCAGATGGATTCAATAGTGGGTTCTACAAAGCCACTTGGCAGAAGCTAGGGCCACTAGTGTGTGCAACCGTGAAGGAATTCTTCTCTAAAGGGACTATGGCTAGTCATATCAGTGAAACCAGGCTGTTAGTGCTCCCAAAGGTACCCCATCCTCAATCTGTATCAGATTAGACCTATCTCTTGCTGCAATGTCATTTACAAAATTATTTCCAAGCTCATAGGTCAGAGAGTAAAAGAGGTGCTGCCTTCCCTAATTGACTAAAGCCAAGGGGCTTTTGTCAAAAGGAGAGAACTACTCTACAATGTGTTGATTTTCCAGGATTTGGTAAGAGGTTATGTAAGGAAGCACATCTCACCTAGATGCATCCTAAAGATTAACCTCCAAAATGCTTTTGACTCCATTCATTGAGGGTTTCTTAAGGAGTTACTCAAGGCCTTGAAATTCCCAATAATATTCATCAAATGGATATTTGCTTGTGTGAGTACTGTCAATTTCTCTATCCATCTCAATGGCCAAGACAGTGAGAAGTTTGCAAGTAGGAAGGGCCTGAGGCAAGGGGATCCCTTATCACCCCTACTATTTGTTATCTCAATGGAGTATCTATCTCATTTATT
>JAKOGI010003318.1:0-45000 GCA_029747015.1 Carnegiea gigantea | reverse complement strand
GCTAATGTGTTTGAGGAGAATCGAAATTTAGAGAGAGCAGAGATTGCCATACAGAGACAAAGCATGAGGCCGAGAGATGGAGGGCAGTCGGCCGCCACCCTAAGGGAGCTAGGCAGGGACGGTTGAAGGGGCGACGCCATTGTGCCGGATGAAAAATGAGAGAATAAGGTGAGAATTGGGATTTGGGGAGGTGGTGACGAGACTGGGGCAGGGAGAGTCAGAGAGAGAGAGAGAGAGAGAGAGAGAGAGAGAGTTGTTGTGAAGCTGAGTGGTTTATAAAATTGAAGGCGCCAACCAAGACACTAATGATTCAATGAAGCCTAGGCAGCCAGGCTCAACGACTAAATGTTTGAAGCCCTAACTTTTATTTAGTCCATGGTCCGATCCACCAGTCCAATCAATCCAGTTTAGGATTGGACCGAAGACTGAACAAGGCTAGCCAAAGGACCTAAGACTGCTCGGTGTGGTCCGGTTCACTCAAGTTCTGCATCAAATAATGAATAGTCCTAACTGTCGGGAACCCAAGCCAAACTTTCCTATTCAGGACATAAAGCAAAATAAATAGAAAAGAGAGGAAAAGTACAAAACTTTAACTAATGAAGTTTCCTATGAGTTTTAGGGAAAACTTACAAACTAAGTCTACGTTTGGAAATGAACCATAAATTGATAGGAACAACAAAAAGAGACAGTTTATTCACTTCAAAAAGGTTTTCAAAAGGTGCCCAAGTAATACATGATGTAGGGACCATCTTAACTCCATAGGCTTGCATTGAGGATCTAGATTTGGGGTGATGTTACGATGACATGGTGAAGTGCATCACATCACCGTCCATCATCACTTACGGCCCCTACTATTTAATATGGGAAATTAGACCTCAATTATACTATCGCTGAGTGATAAATACTTAAAGCATATATCATTTTAGGGTCATTTTGCTGCATTTTTAGGGAGAATTATACGCTTCATGTGATAATTTATACTCCTTTTTCCATTTTACGCTCGGGTATGATTCTTTTCTGTGTTTTGCAGGATTGTGGACCTTTTTACCCCAGATTTCACCCATAATTGAGTATCCTTGTGAGACTCTATGGATGCCCCTGAGTCACCACGTCTATGGAGCAAGAGAACAATAGAAGAATACCGAGGCAGCAGACACCACGGTCGGTCCGTGGTGAAGGCCACAGTCCGTGGTGTCTTTATTTTCCCGCAAGGCTTTCTGTTTTCTCGTGGCTATTCGACTTCCTAGCGATTATTATTCCATTATTGCGCGTGGCTGTTCATCTTCCAGAATTCTACTATAAAAAGGGGGCTCCCACACCCTATCTCCACACATCCAACATCCATCATTCTCTCATTTCCATTTTGTTCTCTTAAATTAGTTTAGATCAGATTAGAAGGACAGAGAGTGAGTTAAAGTGAAGATTTGCAAGGATTCCATCCCGAGCTTGCAACGGCGGTTCAAGCGTGATCTTGGTTGAGCATCACTTTTCTCTTCCCTCTTTTCTTCTCTTTTCTCTTTAGATTTATCGTTTTAGTTTGCTTAATTTTATCTTATTTGAGTAGCTTTATTTTGTCTAGGGATTTAGTAGTTTATGGAAATGTTGTTGGATTATGTTTTAATTTATAGAATTGTGCTTATTTCATGATTGGTTTGATTTCATTCTATTAAGTGTTATTCTTGTTGTTAATAGATTTTTCGTCAAAATTTACTTGCACACTTGAAACAATTGAGTGAACATTCAAAAGACGACATTTGATTATTGGACTGCTTGTTAGAACCTATCGTTGCATCGTCTCGAAAGAGAGATTGTCAAGTCGGGAGGACTCGAATCAAGTAATCGAAAATATTAAACTTGGATTAAGTCAAATTAGCTTGAAAGAGCGACATTTGCTTGTTTAGGCAAATTTAATTGATTTTGAAAGAATAGACTAAATTTCTGTATAGATTACAATTCCTCAAAAATTAACCAATTAGAGAAAGGCACATGTTTATCATTTTTGGTTCAATTCCTATACATAACTACATAAATTCCTAGGCGCTTTCTCCCTGAATTAGTGATAGTTGTTTCCTTATTTTTGTATTTTTAATCTAAAGTTTAGAATTTCGCTTAGCATACCTTGAGAGATCATAACCCAGTTGTTTCACCTAGTCTCTGTGGGGTCGACCTTGAATAGCTACAATGCCATCATACCCTTGCAGCCATATCAAGTTTTTGGCGCCGTTGCTGAGGACTAGCGTCGAATATTAGGTTTGTCCTGATAGGTTTGACTAAGCGTTTTGTTTTTCTTTGAAAAAAAATTTGAAAAAATTGAAAATTAAAAAAATTAAAAAAAAATAAGGAAAATTTTCATTTCCCCCAATTCGAGCATGAATTATTTTGGAGATATTTTTAGTGTTTGAATGTATTTCTTGCTCAGTGTGGTTTTCGTATTGGTAAATGAGAAATTTTGGATATTGTTGATGAGAGTGTGAATAGCGAAACCTGAATGCTTTTAGGGTATTGGGATTTTCATGGTAGAAATGTTGATGATGCATGGTAGTTTTTGCTTGGGATTCATTTGAATTTATAAAGGCTACTATTATTTCTAGATATTCAATTACTGATCCTTGCACGTTGTATGCTAGATCTTATTATGCCCCTTTTTGGTGTGATTTGTGTAATTATTCTGACCATGTTACTAATTTGTGTCCTTATTATGCATGCTATACTCGACCTTATATTGCATCACCCATAAACAATACTGAAGTTGTCCTGACCTTAAATGATTCATCCTTTCCTTTAGCTCAGTGCACAGGGCTCGGGGAGGGTGATCCTTTTGGGTTTGATGCTAGGTTTGATTTTGCTAATGCATGTTTTAAGTCAGGAGATATTTTTGATAAGGTGCATGATCTAGCTGAGACTCCTTTGGAGGGTTACGTGATGTGTTTGTGCGTGAGGAGTCTCCTAACCTTAATTTTGATGATTGTGTTTTCCTTAATTCCCTTGATCATTCACATGTTTCACCTATATGTTCATAACCTTCCCCTTCCCTTGAGTATGACATTGCTGAGCCCATTGATAATTCTATGATTTGTGATGCTAATGATGATTTGGGCTATGTAGATAACATGTTTAGTATGCTTGGTGGGAGTCTTGATAGTTATATGTCCTTTGGTTATTTTAGAGGGCATGATCCCTCCGTTGACCATTACTTTGTATGCCTAGAAGACTTGCCTAGGAAAATCATGTGGACTACATTCTTTAATCCTTTCTATGATTTTTCTAAGGCTATTGATAAGGTTAAGAGGATATTAGTTGTCTTTGGTGTAATTTTGGTTATTCCCTCTTACCTTTTATCTTCTGAATTGTGGTCCCAGGAGTTTGATAAGCTTCTACGTGTGTTGCCGGAGTCTGATTTAATGAGCCAAGTCTTGAAGATATGATGGAGTGGCTAATGCTCCATTTACCCCATTTGCGTGGAGGCCTTAGCTTAGGTGCACTCTGTTCCTAACCTAGTGAGATTGTTTTCTTTTGTTCCCCTTCCTTAAGTTTCCTTAATTTAAATAATAATGCTTTATCTAAGTGTGGAGGAAGGGTAGTTTCTGTGTTTTCTATTTTGGTTATTAGCTTGCATACATGTTAGAGCATATAGTTTTAGGTTTCCTTTTTGTTTGCATTAGAGTTTCGCATTTAGTTCATTTTAGGTTTACATATAGGATTGTATAGGGGGATGGTATGGATTGGTTTGAGATAACCTCCAATGATGTTTTTGTTAGGCAAAATAGCTCTCATAAGCTTGAGGAACTTTTGATGTGTAATCCCTTTTGGTGCTAAAATTTGTGAAGGTTTTGTAAATATTTCTTGTTTTGACCCCTGTCTTATTTGAGAACTTTGTTATTCCTTGGAGTTATTGGCACTAATGTTTGTACATGGAGTCATTTTATGAGCTTAATGAGGCTTTGGTAGATATCATGTGAGATTTTGAGCCTTATTTGGACTAATTCACTATATTTAGTCCCATGTTTCTTTCATGTGTGTAACTCTTCCATGTTGTATCTCTAGAACTTGCCTAGATTCTTGCTCAAAACCACATTAGCATGTGCATATTTGATGATATGATAGAGGCATTTCTTTCTTTGATCATTTTAGCCACATAGCCAAATAGCCTACCCTTATGTTACATGTTTATTCCCTTGGCTAGTCCCTTTGAGCGTATATTTTTCTTTGTTGTGATCCCTTCATCTTAGCTCTTGTCCAAACACATATTCCTAACCTTTAAGCCAAATCTACGGAGCATCACTTTACGTACATAGTGGGTGGTTTTAGGGTTATATGAGTTTTAAGGTGTCTCTGGTATGTTGGTATGTTGAGGGATTGATGATATTGAGCATTTGCTTTGGTTCCCTCTTGTTTGGGCTGTGTATCTATGAATTCGATTGTGAGTTGATAGTTAGTGGTCCTATACTTTTCAATAATTGAAATCCTTGTTTCATTCCTGAGGAAAAAAAGAGAGTTATGTTGAAAAAAAAGAGAAAATCATGTAAGAAAAAGAAAAGAAAAAAGAAAAGACAAGCAAAAGAGGACAAAAGAAAAGAAAAAAAACTCCGTGATTGGCATTGGATATGTAAATAGCTTGAATTCTTTTCCTTGTCAACTCATTTTCTATGTAATTCATTGGGGTATGTTCATTGTGTTTTTGAGGTTTGGAGTGTTAGTGGACTTATTGGTTAATTGGTGTCTTATTGGTTGCTCCCTAGTCACTTGGCTAGGTAGGTCAACATTTCCAAATGCATTTGTCCATGCCTTTCCCTTAACCCTTTTAGCTCATATTACAACCCATATAAAGTCCTCTTGATCGTTTTGTGCACATTGCATTTTAGTGGTAGAGAATTTGATAGTTTTTGCGAGCATATTGTAGATTGCATCTTTGGAATGAGTCTTGAGTGAACCTAAGATATATTTTAAACACATGAATGAGAGTGTTCCATATTTCCCAAAAGTGAGGTTCTACCGGTCCCTTTGTCTCTATACAATTCCATGTACTTGCATGACATGCTTTGTAGTTCTTTGAGGGTGATCGAGTTTGATATCGAGCTTGTAGTCTTGTACTTTTCAAAAACCTTCTCCTTCTCTTAATTCTGAAATGTTTTGCACATTATTTGAGGTTGCTGTTAATTGACATTCTTGCTTGTGATAAGCTATAACTTGCGTACTGTAAGGACGTTATTATCGTTTTAAGTCCTAAGAAGCATTTCCCTTGTTCATTTTCTATAGTGTTCGCTTGAGGACAAGCAACAGTTTAAGCATAGGGGAGTTTGATAAGTGCTTAAAGCGTATATCATTTTAGGATGATTTTACTGCACTTTTAGGGAGAATTATATGCTTTATGTGATAATTTATACTCCTTTTCCCATTTTACGCTCGGTTATGGTTCTTTTCTGTGTTTTGTAGGATTTTGGACCTTTTTACACCAGATTTGACCCATAAATGAGTATCCTTATGACTCTCTATGGATGCCCCTGAGTTACCACGACTGTGGAGTAAGAGAAGGATAAAAGAATACCGAGGCAGCAGACACCACGGTCGGTCCGTGGTGAAGGCCACGGTCCGTGGTGCCTTTATTTTCTAGCATTCTGTTTTCTCACGGCTTTTCGAATTTCTAGCAGTTATTATTCCATTATTGTGCGTGATTGTTCGTCTTTCAGAACTCTACCATAAAAAGGGGGGCGCCCACACCCTATCTCCACACATCTAATATCCATCATTCTCTCATTTCCATTTTGTTCTCTTAGATTAGTTTAGATTAGATTAGAAGGAGAGAGAGTGAGTTGAAGTGAAGATTTACAAGGATTTCGTCTCGGGCTTGCAATGGCAGTTCAAGCGTAATCTTGGCTGAGCATCACTTTTCTCTTCTCTCTTTTCTTCTGTTTTCTCTTTAGATTTATCGTTTTAGTTTGTTTAATTTTATCTTATTTGAGTAGTTTTATTTTGTCTAGGGATTTAGCAGTTTGTGAAAGTGTTGTTGCATTATGTTTCAATTTATAGAATTGTGCTTACTTCATGATTGGTTTGATTTCATTCTATCAAGTGTTATTCATGTTGTTAGTAGATTTTTGGCCAAAATTTGCTTGCACACTTGAAACAATTGAGAGAACATTAGAAAGACGACATTTGATTGTTGGACTGCTTATTAGAACCTATCATTGCATCGTCTCGAAAGAGAAATTATCAAGTCAGGAGGACTCGAATTAAGTAATCGCAAATGTTAAACTTGGATTAAGTTAAATTAGCTTGAAAGAGCGACATTTGCTTAGTTTAGGCAAATTTAGTTGATTTCGAAAGAATAGACTGAATTTTTTTATAGATTGTAATTCTTCGAAATTAACCAATTAGAGAAAGGCAAATGTTTATCATTTTGATTCAATTCCCTTTTATAATTGCATGAATTCCTGGGCGTTTTCTCCTTGAATTAGTGATAGTTATTTCCTTGTCTTTGTATTTTTAATCTAAAGTTTAGAATTTCACTTAGCATACCTTGAGGGATCATAACCTAATAGTTTCATCAAGTCTCTATGGGATTGACCTTGAATAGCTACAATGCCACCGTGTGCTTGCGGCCGTTTCACTTAGTCATGCACCATATTAGCATCAGTTACGCATAATATTAGCATCAGTCACACTAAATTATGCAAATAAATGGCACAAGATTAGCCCAACGAAATCCAAAATAAAGTCAGTAATTACATAAGGTGGGGAGCTACCTAAAAATTACATCTTTGTCAGCTTGAAATCACAAATCATGAAAAGGAATAAGGTAAAGGATTGAGGGGGGATTGAGGTTACGCTCTCAAGATAACCTCTCCGATTTACCTAGGAACCTAGGAAAGTGGCGCCTTTTAATGATTAACCTGATCTTTCCTTCTAAATGCTTTTAATGTATGAAGTATTGCACTTGGGATTTTACCTAGATTCTACCTATCTAGTTTCAAGCACCTTCTAATAGAAATCTCTTATGATTTTTCAATGCTCTCGCTAATGGAAATTTGATGCTAATTTTATCCCAATTTTCGATTCTAATTGATGCCCTTAACCCTAGGGAGTAGCCTCTCATTTATAATGGTTGAGGGAATAGTCTAAATTGGTTTAGAAAAAGGAAACCTAATCCTAATCCCATTAAGGTTAATATTAAACAACTGAATTAATTCAGTTAAGACTCTGATTAATTAGCATGGTGAACTAATCAGCCTAGTATTCTGATTAATTAGTCCTGTTTATACAGACACAATCTAGGAGTGCATAAAGAAAATAAAGGAACCTAACCGGGTTCCATGTTAAGTGAACCGACTCTGCTGAACCCACTATATAAGTTGACGTATTATTTTCATCATTGAGCAATTAGAAGCAAGATGCCATTTTAAGCATCTATTGTTAGCCCCTATTTTGGCTGAGCCTTAATAAGGCGAAGGTTGAAGTAGTGGTCTACAGTTGTAGTTTCCTATTTGGCTATGATGATGCAATACCCGAACTTGGCCACTTGAGGATCTTGAGATCCGACACCCGCCAACTTTTGCGGTGACGGTAGCCGATGATATGAAATCCAACTTTGGTAGTTGACCGTCTAAAGATTTGGCACCCGCCCACTTTTGCCGTGATGGTGGCTGATTAAGTCAAATGCAAACCTAGCTACTAAGCATCCTAAGATTTGGCTCCTACCAACTTTTGTTGTGATGGTGGCTAATGATATGAAATGCAAACCTGGCCGCTGAGAGTCTTGAGATTTGACACCCGCCAACTTTCTCAGCGACGGTGGCTGATGATGTCCTATAGTGTCGGGAGCCAGCAATTCTGAATTTTTTCCTTTTGCCAGTCTACTGGATTTTTGTGTTAACCTTTCACCGGTCTAGAGGATTTTTACATTAACCTTTCGCTTGTTTACCAAACCTTTTGTCAGTCTAGTAGAGCTTTCACTGGTTTAGCGACTTTGTGAATTAACCTTTCACCATTTAGTGGATCTTTCACTAGTCTTACGAGTTTTCGAATTAACCTTTTATAGATTTGGCGAACCTTTCATCTATCTGGTGGACTTTGAATTACCTTTCATCGATTTACTAGACCTTTCACAGGTCTTGAGGATTTTAACTTTCGTCTGATTCCTTCTTCTTGATATGATAAGGACTTTTCCTTATTTGCTTGTGAGTATCTCTTTGTGAACACTTTCTTTCTCTCGTTATTGTCAAAACTAGTGCGTAATTTTCATGTAATGATTTTGAGTTCTTTGTGAACCCGGTCGGGTCCCCGAGGGTCATCACTTCTCTTTTCTTCTTTGTTTTGTATACATGTTTGATTGATAGGTTTAGACTTGCTCAATTGTTTGGCATGTATTAGGGAACATGGCTGGGTCCCTACTGATGTTGGCTCCTCTTCTTCTTTAATTGTTGCTTGTTTTGGTGCATGATGAAGTTAGTGCTTGTAGAGTTGATTCCCCTAGGAAACGAGTTGGGTCCCTTATGCCACTACTTCCTCCTTTTCTTTCTTGTTTTTTCTCTTTGTTTCATCTCACTAACAATGCATGCATGGGAAGTTGATTCTGAAGGAAATAAGCTACCTAGCCATCACTTCCTCATTTTGCTTCTTGTTTGGATGTGAAGTTGATTTTGCTCGTTGATGCTTGCCCGGAATATCGGCTAGGTTGCCTTAGTTTTAGCTCTTCCTCTTTTGCTTTCATTCTCATGCTTTTTAATGATTGTTATGAGAGAACTTACGCTTAAAAGGTTCAAATTCAATCTGTGTTGACTGATGATGGCTTTGATGCTACTTGGCATTGAAAGTTGGCGAATTTAATAGACCACTATGTTACCCATGATGTACTCGAAATATGGGATGCTAACACATTTCACTTTCCGTTTGGTGAAATGACTACATCCCCTTATAACCTTGCTGTGCTTAAAATAGCCAAGGAATTTAGGTTGTAGTTAATTGTCAAAAATATTAATTGTATTAGTTACGCTTCATATGTATTAGCTGTATGAGGGTAAATTTTATGTGTTAGTTGAATTTATTGGTTTACGTGGATTAGTTTTTGGAACTTCTCAATTTTGTTCGTAATTTCCTAAAAGTCACGAGCTTATCAAAATTAGGCCTAGGTGATCACGCGATATTAGCTAAGTGATCTCAGTCTATCTAGGACCAAATTCACTTCAAGTTTAATTGGTCACATCTAAACAATAAAAAAAGAAAAACAAGCAAAAGAGGTTGGAGCACCTTTTCTCGGATGATCAGAAGAAAAAGATGGGGTTTCTGTTCTCCTTGTCCTCAGCCCTAGAATAAAGAGAGAGAGAGAGAGGGAGAGGGAGAGAAAGAGAGAGAAGAATGGTGGTGTGGCGCTTTACTGGCGACTGGAGTGTCCTTCACGCCGCTCGGGTCTCGCATCCACCATGTCGACAAGGGAAAGGAAAAGGGAGAGTAGGACTGCAAGAGAGATATAACGCAAATGAGATGAATGGCGGCAGCACTGCCTTAGTTGCCATCCGTCCATTTACCACCAGTAAGGAAGTGAGCCTAGTATGTAGTGATGTCTACTAAGGCGCTGCACTTCGAGAAGGTGAAGTGAGAAGGTGGGTAGCAAAACCCTAACGACCTAACATCATCTATTTTGGCACCACGACCATCTCCACCACTAGTGGTGAGCTCAGATTTGGCTGGAACTATATCAAAAGAGGGAAGGAAGAAGGCAGAATAATGGCAGCAGCACCGTTAGGAGGAGGAGATGCTTGAGCTAGTAACACGCGGAAGGAAGAGGACTCGAACACAGGCCAAATATCTACCAGTTAACGCTAAATCAGGTCTATTAGCTTGGAGTCGAGTTTAGGGGTTCTTCATTTCCTAAATTACTAATAGTTCGTAATAATTTGCATTGTTCATTTGTTTGATTCAATGTGGTAATGAAATTTGAATGAGTTGAGAGTGATGGGCCGAGTGTGGATTGCTTGAGTTTAATTGGAACCATTTGAGGTTGAAACTGTGTTGATTTTGAGGATTTTTGTGGATGGTGCTGTGGGGGGGCAGAGATTAGGTTTTTATATGTGGTATGTCAATGCTGTTGTGAATAGCGAGGCGGGGTAGCCGAGGTCGTACTTAGGTATCTAATTTATGTTCTTTGCATCATTTGCTAGCTATTGTATGAAAACCTCTTTGCTGATCTTGTGTCAGTCTAGCTAGATGTCGTGCAATAGTCGGGTGTCGATTTAGCTAAATGAATTGGTCTAGGTGTCATTTGCTACATCGACCTATGTAAGCTCTGTGTTTGCCTAGAAGTTAAGAGGGAAGTAGGAGTCTGTTGAATGGTTCAGTTAACCGGTTCAGTAGTGAAATCGGTCCCTAAATCAAATTGCGGCTTCGCCCTAACTTGCTTAGCTCTAGCTAGATCTTCTAGCCCTATTTTGGTAAGGCTTAAGGTTTTAGTTCATTGCAGCATCTTGAATCGAAAGTGATGAATAGGTTCCCTGCATAGTTTAGGTATATGATTCAACTAGATGAACCTTCGACCAAAAAGTTGAGAAAATAACCCTAGAGTCAACTAAGTGTCGAATCATGGTCGCGAGCTTGTCTTTAAATATCACGCATTGTATGAATTCGAAATGAGTTTGGCAAACCCAGAGCATGTGACTGATTTTGGAACTCAACTGGTAAAATTCTTTCAAGACTACTTATGGGTAACAAGCTAGTTGGTGGCTTCCGAAATGAATCTTAGTAATGTTTTTTTATGAATTTGGATGCTTACTTGGCTATTAATTCATTCACAAGGGTGTTTTGCAAACATGAGTAATTATATGCATTTTATAAGTCGACTTGATGTCATTAAGGCATTTTAGCCTTCTTCAAAATGGAAATGCCATTGTTATGATGCAATGGGAGTTTTGATGCAAATGTGTTGAAAGTGAGATGCATTTGAAATGTTTGGAGCTAGGAAGATAGTACTAATGTAATCCTAGGTACTAGACGAAGTGAAAACACTGGAAGACCCTGAGAGGGTTGAACACAAAGTTTAGGGAGTAGACCCAGTAAGTAGGAACCCTAATTCTTAGGGAGCAGACCTAGAAGTGGGAACCATAGAGGATCCTGACGAGGGTAGAACACAAATTTTAGGAGGAGACCTAGCATGCAGGAAGCCTAATTCCTAGGAAGTAGACCACAAAGTGGGAACCCTAGAAGATCCTGACGCAGATAAACGCTCACTGATTATGAGAGGCCCTTGAGATACCATGAGTTGTAACTTATGCAACTCACTTGAAGAGAGCACTAACAGATGAATCCGATGCCCATAAATTGATTTCTTACTCATTATGAGTTTATAACATCGTGTTTGAGGATTTTGTTAGCGCAAATATTTGGAAATGCTTATAAGTCCTTTAAAAAGGTTTTTATGGAATTACAGATGACTTTCTTGTGAAGGAATTATTCTTTTATAAATGCTTAAAGCGGTTTGAGTGAAAGTTCTAGCCTTCTTATGTGATAACCCTATTTTCTTATGAAAATAATTCCCGTTGGTGCCTCTAACTGAGCTTTTTGACGTTAAGTGCTTATATGCGAACTGAACAGCCAACTATTCTCAATGCCTGCATTTTAGCATGAGTCAGCTTGCCATTGAGTCCAGTGTGCATATTATGTGATGTTAAGTAAGTGTAACAAGTGGTTGTCACTCCTAAGTTATAAGAGTAATAGGTTAGGCAAGTTAGGAACTCTTATACATGGAATAGATGAAGGGAAGGGATGCCATTTGAATCCTGAAGGTTATTAAGGTACTAATGAAGATGGGAGACCTTATATGTTTATTATGTGATATTAAATATCAAACTATTTTGTTTTCATGGGGTTGAGAATTACTCACTGAGCGCGTGGTAGCTCATAACCTCTCTATTCCCTTTTTTCCCTAGGTTCTTGAAAAGACATGTAGAAGTCGGTTCGCATACGTCGAGTTAGAACCTCCCTTTTGTGTTGGGAAAAGATGATACATGTATATATACCTAGATTCATGAGTTGAATATTGTAATATCATGTATTCTTATATTCTTAAGCATATATAAGTTAATTGCTATGGTTCATGCAATGCATACTTATAAAAGTTGCTCTGAGTAGTAGGGTAGGCCAACCATTTGAATAGCTAGTCCTTTAAAGTTGAGTTTTATTTTTAGGATGTAAACCCCATTCTTCAGATATGTGCTCCGTTGAGTTGTATCTTTATTTCTTTCTTTTGTTTAGGTTTATAGCTTATGCACTCCGGGGCATGTGGCCAGTATAGGTATGGTCTCCGGCAACTAGCCGTCGAGTTTGTGGATTATATTCTTTGTATCTATGGTAACAAGTACCTAAGGTAAGACTTTAAGCCTGGGTTATGATCAGTTTGTTGGCGGAACTCTATCCGTTTCACCTCAAAATCTAAGAAATTGCTAACACTTCTAAACCTAGAGGGAAAGGGGTGTTACAGATGGTACCATAGCAAGGTCTTACAACCACAGGTCGTGACCTGAGTCTTGCATTTGATATAATGGTCTAGCCACGTCTTGAGTAATGATATGTTATAAAGTTTACCTTTGAGTGTAATGTGTTCTTGACATGTCAATTGATTTGACTGACTTATTTTTGTGTAATTAGAATAAACAGATGGAATGAAAAAATTGAGCTATGTGTTAGAATATGAGCTAAACGACTTGTAATCTCATGGGTAAGCTAAGTGTTAGATTGATTAGTAATTTTTTTTGTATATGCACCTCTAATGATTTAATTGAAAGTTTAAAGTACACTTGGTTTGAACTCGGAGGGTGGAAATTGTTCGCACCAAAAATGTGTTTTTTTACGGTACTTTTACACCTGTTTTATGCTCATTATAATCGTTATTTTTAGGTTTTTATTTAATTTTATTTTGTTTTGTAGGTTTTCAATAATTATGGCAAAAATGCGAGAAAAAGATGAAAAATACATGAAATGAAGAACTGGACCAAATTGACTCGACCCAATCCCAAAGCCCGTTCTTGTTTAGGCCAAAAAAAAGAAGAAAAAAAAAACCCCAGAAAAATCCCCAGCCCATGTGCACCTCACATGACCCGTTACCCCCAGCCTGGCATGTGCCGTGTGCGTGACCCTTATTATTTACCCTCTTTAAACCTTCTCACTCTTCTCTCTCGGTCTTTAAAGCCCAGACCAGAAACCTCAAACTCGAAATCTACCTCCTCTGCTTCTTCCACCATCCTCATCATCTCGCATCTCCATCTCCATCTCCATCTCCTTCTCTATCTTTCCAACAGCTCAGCATCTTCGACCACCAAGTGCCGGCACACCATCTTCATCCACCGTCCACGCAAGCTGTGAAATCAATGGTCGCGATTGAAGTTGGGCTCGGTATGAATCAAAGGTAGCGACGCCATTGAAGGAGGTAGATTTAGGGCTTTAGGTTTAGTTAGGAGGTCTTTAGGTTAATTTAGCATTAATTTTCGAAATTTAGGCTTGAATTTCATTCGTGTTTCCCGGTTTTTTAGAGCTAGGATTTGAAAATTTTGAATTAGGGTTTGGTATTAGCTCGGCTTTGGGTTCGAATTTCATGTAAGAATGCTGCAATTTTGAGTTTCCCAGTTGTCATTCACGATTTTAATTTGTTTTTTTTATACGAATTGAATCTAGGTTTTGTGAAATTTCGATGCATCCCCTTCCCCTGTTTCACTTCGATGCACAGTTCTGGCTGTTCTGCCATGATTAAGCCAGTTTGGAAGTTCATGTATGGTTTCGGTTGAAGTTTTGAAGTCCTCGCCTCTGTTTTAGGTTTTGGTTCTTTGCTCTGTTCCTCTGCTTTTGTTTACAATCCCCCTCCCTGCTGCTCAATTCTCATGTTCTACTCTTGGTTTGGTTAAGTTCGATTTATTATCTAATTTGGGTAATGCTTATTTCAATTTATGGTTTGTAATGGCTGATATTCTGCTTTTGGTTTCTCCGGTTTGGCTCAAATGCGTCTACAACTGGGGTTACTATTCTTGGTCATTGTTGGATATCAATTCTAAGCTTGCTTAGTTTCATTGTACTTAATTATGTAGGGTGTTGTTGCATTAAGCGTTGGTCGAAGCGATGGTGCTTCCTGATTGATGATGCTCTATGATTTTGAATCCAGTGATGATGATAATGGTTTGCTTGGTTGGTTTGATGGTATTCTGAATTTAGTTAAGTTAAATTAGTTGGTTTAGTAGTTTAGGTGATTTAGTTGATTTTAGTAGTTGGTTGATTTGGTTCGAATGGTTTTGTTGATTACTTAGGTTTTGATGGTTTTGATTGTTCGAATGGTTTGGTTCAGTTGGTTGAAGGCATTTAGTAGCTTGGTTTGATTACTTAGGTTTTGTAATGGTTAATTCTTCAAGTTTTCCTTGTTACTGGCTTATTTCTTTTATTGAGGTCCTACCAATTGCTTAGTGGAAATTTTCTAAATCAAGTATCTCCTTAGGTTTAGGTAATGTTAGTTTTAGACATTTCAATAACCTAAATCTCTTCCATCATCCCGAGGACACGACCCTCAAGTATTACAACGAAAGCCGCATGCTTGCGGCTTTTAGTTTGTACTCAAAATATTCCCGCCAAGTTTCGGGCGCTGTTGCCGGGGATGACGGCATAAGATTAGGTCATATGTTCGTTTTCTTAGCTATTTGTTTTTTTGTTGCCAATGTTTTATTTTGCTTAGCTTGTTTCATTATCAATTGTCACTTAGTTTAGTTATTTCTTAAAAATTCCCAAAAATCCAAAAAAATTAGAAAAGCTAAAATCTAAAAAAAATTTAGAAAAAACTTCAAAATCACTAAAAAATGAAAAAGCTTAAAATTGCGAAAAAAATTAGAAAAACTTGAAAACCACAAAAAAAATTTGAAAATCCAAAAACCCGTAAATATTAGAAAAATTAGAAAACCCCTAATAATTGAAAAAACTTTAAAAACTTCATATGCCAGTTTTTTATTTCCCGCAATATGAGCACGAACCTTTTTGGAGTTATCTTTCAAGTCTTAATGAATGTTGTGCTCAACAAAATCATAATTTTGAAAAATGAAAAATTTTTGAGGTCTGTGGGTCTAAATGTTGAGTCAAGGTGCTATGTTGCATTAATTTGTTTTGAATGTTTAATAGAATTATTATCTAAAACTGAAGATGAAGTTTGGGATTTCTTTGAAAAATTAGCTTGGAAAACATGTGCGTTTGAGCAAGCTAATGAGACTTTTAAATACCTAACTCATGGGGAGTATAATTTTCATGCTAATTCTTGCCGTTTAGACCACTTTATGAATTCAAATAACTCATATGAGTATTATATGCCTCCTGTTTTATGCAATTATTGTGAATTTTCTGATCATGATGCTCATACTTGTCCTTTTCGTGCTCATGTTGATACTACATGTGCAAGTTTTGAAAAGAAGGTTAATGAAATGACTGATCAAATGACAGAGACAATGAAAGGAAGAATTGCTGCTTGTTCTCAAAGTTTTAACCAAAATAGGGAGACTTATAGTGAGATTGATTCTAGTTTAGGATGTCCTAAACCTGACATTAGTCTCTATGATGATTTTGAACCCTCTTATTCTACTAGGCCTGATTTGAATGAACACATGCATTTGCCTAATTTAGAACAAGAGAGTGACCTTCCTACGTCTCTATCAGCAGACCTTGTATCCCTCACTAGCTCACCCAAAGATGTCACTAAAGATATCTTAGTTTATGTTGACCTACCCATCACTTTGAACGACTTTTGTGAATTTGATGTGGGTGCACAATCTGATACTGTTAGTGAGTTAGATATAAGCATGACACCTGAAGTTGAGCCTCATGATTTAGATGATTCGAAAGGTATTTCACAGGAGTTATGTAACGAGGTAATTGAACTCACTATTTTGGACCTTGATGGTAGTATTCTTTTTGCAGAATATGAATCTTTTTCATATGGATTTGGTGTTATTGAAGGTCTTGAGGTGGGTTTTCATGTCGAATATGAATCATTCTCTTTTGATCCCATCATTATTGACCTTCTATTTCAATTAGATGACAGTATTCTGTATGTGGAATATAAATCTTTTTCTGGTGAGTTTGATATCCATGGAAGTTTTGATGATGGTTTTTGTGCTGATAATGAGTCCTTCTCTTTCGATCCCATCAAAACTGACTTCCTTTTTGAATATTGCAAGTCTGAATTTGTTGAGTCTGAGATGATTGCCACTAAGAATTTTGCTTTAGACCAGAGTCATATGCATATTGGACTTAACAGACTTGTGAAATGTGCACCCCTTCTTTTGCCTAGATTGTTTGTTCATGCTGATATAGTTTCTCAGCCAATGACCTCAATCCTGGCTCATTTTGAGTATGTTCATTTCCTTTCTGATTGGGCCCAACTGTTTGATAAGTCGAAATGGGCCCTTACTGGTGCTTTATTGGCTATGTGGATGTACTCTTTCTGGTTTCAACTCACTGCTTTTCACAGTGGCTATATTATTGAGAGTTGGGTTTCTTTGTTTGATAAGTTGCTACGTGCTTTGATGAGTTTTGATTTGAGCAGCAGTTTTCAGGTTAACATGGAGTGGCTGATGCTCTGTAAGCCTCATATTGCATAATCTTTGTGAGGCATCGTTTGGGTACAACATGTATCCAACCTGGTATGATCGTTCCACCCTCCCACCTTCTCTTTTTCATTTCTTTTCTTCCTTTTTGTCCTTAGTTGTTGATATTTAAGATTGTGAGTGTATTGGGTGATCGATCTTGAGAAGCGATCTGGGATATGTTAAGCCGTGTGGGCTATGATCACCCTTGGTTGTGTTATGATTTTGTGAATACTTGTTAATTGTGGATATCTAGGATTGTTTTTATGTTTCAATTTGTTTTGTTTCTTTAAGTTTTGGTTTTTGTTTTCCTTTAGTTTGCTTTTTGCTTTTTTTTTTTTTTAGTGTTTGGGTCTTACTTTGCTTTGGTTTTGGTTTTAATTTTGGCCATTTAGTGGTTTGGTTTGTTTTAGAGTGAGTTTTGTTGCTTTCCTTTTCAGATTTTGATTTGGTGATTTTATGTTTGCTTTTGATTTTGTATTTGATTTTTATTGGTGCCCCAATTTGTATATATTTGTAGTTGAATGTGGTTTTTTGGTTGTATAGCTTATGTGGTTGGTCTTCAACACCTTAGTTCCCATAATTAGGACATTGTAAAGTTTTGCAGTGGGGGTAAGGTGCCCGAATTTTTGAAAAATCCAAAAAATTTTTTGATTTTGTCTTTTGGGAATGTTTGTACTATTTCTGATTAGCTTGAATCCCATGTGCTTTGGTTATTAGCTTGTATAGAAGTAGGATGTGCATGAGAAGTCTCTAACCTCAGTGTGATATTCTAAGCCCTAGTTCTAACCCCAATGTTCAGTGTAGATTGTGTAATCCAGTCCTTGTTTATTCCTTCATCATTATCTTTAGGTCTTATGTTTCCATAAATGATTCTCCCACTAGCTTGTGACACGATTGCTCTAAAAAAATTGAAAAAATGTATTATGAATAAAGAAAGAAAAGAAAAAGAGATGAAATAAAATTTGGAATGACAAGTATCCCTTTGAGGCATGCGCTATTAGGTGTTACTCTTTGAGGCACATGCTATTGGGTGTTACCCTTTGAGGTAATATTGCTACTAGGAAAGCTTACTTCCAAAGTCAGTATGATAATAATGTAGTTGTGTCAGTCAAGTGGGATTGAGTCCAATTCTGGTAAATCTAAGCCCTAGGATGATGATACACTTGCACACGAGCACCAAAATGGATTCAGAATCTTGATGTTCAATAGGGTGAAAAATTAGTGCTTTGATGTCATTTGGGAGGTAGAGGGCTTTGAAGTACATTATGTGTATATACAGGTCAATAACTTGGTTACAAGGGTGATTTAGTTGATTAGAACGTGTGCATATCTTTCCCTAATTCTATACATATTAGTTATTGGAAAAAATCAAAAGATTTTTCTTTATTTTTGGAAATAATTTTTGTGGGTAGTTCATATGAAAACCGTCACGACACATCACTCATCCACTTGGGAGACTGAGGGGTTTAAAGGGCTTATTGCATACGCTAAATGCAACCGTGATTCCTATGACAGTGAGTTAGGATTTTTCTTTCTCTTATTTTTCATTTTCTTTTTGTTAGTTTAGTTTATTTTACTCGAGCAGGAGAAAAATCTGGGTGCAGGGGTATTTCTTCGCACCAAAAATGTGTTACAGTACTTTTACACCTGTTTTATGCTCGTTATAATCGTTATTTTTAGGTTTTTATTTGATTTGATTTTGTTTTGTAGGTTTTGAATAATTACGATAAAAATGTGAGAAAAAGATGAAAAATACTGGAAATGAAGAATTGGGCCAAATTGACCCGACCCAATCTCAAAAGCCCGTTCTTGTTTAGCCAAATGACAAGAAGAAAAAAAAAAAATAAAACCACAAAAATACCCAGCCCATGTGCACCTCACGTGGCCCGTTACCTCCAACCTGGCATGTGCTGTGCGCGTGACCCTTATTATTTACCCCCCCTTAAACCTTCTCTCTCTTCTCTCTCGGCCTTCAGAAGCCCAGACCAGAAACCTCAAACCCAAAATCCACCTCCTTTGCTTCTTCCACAATGCTCATCATCTCGCATCTCCATCTTCATCTCCTTCTCCCTCTCTTCAATAGCTCAGCATCTTCAACCACCATGCCCAGCACACCATCCTCATCCACCGTTCACGCAAGCTGTGAAATCAATGGTCGCGATTGAAGTTGGGCTCGTATAAATCAAAGGCAGCGACGCCATTGAAGGAGGTAAATTTAGGGTTTTCGGTTTGGTTAGGAGGTCTTTTGGTTAAGTTAGCTTTAATTTTCAAAATTTAGGCTTGAATTTCATTTGTGTTTCTCAGTTTTTCAGAGCTAGGTGTAAGACACACATTCGTTATTTTTACGTTAAGTTGCCTGTCTTGCTTTTACGTTATAAAATCGCAATTTTTAGTAACTGTATGAGTTAAATGATTATCGATGTGCTTTCAGGAGTTATAATTTTATAAAAAGGGGATTATTATTATTGCTATTATTGATTTAAAGTCAGTTCGTGCTATTTGCGCCTTCAAATCCTATCGATAGTTTAATTTAGTCGTTATTCGATTCATTTAGTCATTTCCCGAGTACGATTAGGTTTTCAACCTTAGAATTAGTTTGTGGTTTATTAAATCAAACCTTGACGTACTTGGAAACGAATAGTCGATAGAAGGTCATATTGTCGATTTGGGTCCAGATTGTGAAGCACGAAATCAGACTAGCGGTGCCATTTTATTGAACAACCTAGAACAAAAGAAAGAAAGAAAGGAGGGGCATTTTTGTAAATTCACCTAACCCCTTTTATTTTCCCCCTCTACCCGGTCATGAACCCCCAGGAAGCCCGATGCCCCTCTCTCTCTTCCCTGCTCTTCTTCCTCCTCTCCTCCCTCACCATGAACGCCACCAAGGAAGCTCGAGAAGCCCTTGATTTTGCCTCAACCCAATTCGAAATTCCCCTAATTCAAGCGTCCCCACCAACAAACGAATGTCCAGTGCAAAATTTGAGCAGAAACGGAGAAGAACCAGCACGGTTTAGGTGAGTTTGGTCGGCGGTTCGAAGCCCAGACACAGGTCGAAGTAAGGCCATGCCATCTAGCTTTTAGTTGTGTCAATTCCTCTGCAATTCGCGAGTGAATTCGTAGCCTCAAGCATCCTCCTCAATCGAGTTAGTGAGTGAGAGCTGGGGTTGAAATTGGGTTTGATTTGCATGAATTGGGCACTGTTTGGGGGTCCGTTTTGCGTTGGTTTGGGCGCGTGATTGGGGCAGATTCGGCTATGGTCTAGTCCACTCAAGCGGTCAGCAAGCCTAGGTCAAGGAATCAGATTTTTCTAGCACCCAAGGGAGCCCAGAGCCCTCGAACGAACCTCTAGCTTGGAATGAGGTGGGTGTTCTCGCCTCCTAAGCTATTACTATTTTCGAAATCAACTTTCAGCAGATTAACGTTGCATGTCAAGTTAGGGTTTGTGAAATTCGTTAGAAAATGTCAAGAAATGAGTTATTCATGTTAGCTTCGACTCATTAGGTTGATTTTGTGCCTGAGATTGTAAATTGATGCGAATTATGCGCGTTCAGCTTCAATTCAAACCAATAACCGTGAATTATGCCTGAGTTGTTAATTCGAAGTAATTTAAATGTGTTTAGCGTCGATTCGAAACAATGAATGTAATTCACACTTGAGATGTTAATTCGAAGTAATTTGAATGTGTTTAGTGTCGATTCGAAACAATGAATGTAATTCATGCTTGAGATGTTAATTCGAAGTTAATTTAACGTATTTAGCATCGATTCAAGTTAATTAGTTGGTGCATGAAAAAGGATTAAAATCGAAGTCCTTTTAACGTGTTTAGCTTCCATTCGAATTGATTAACCGATGCGTGCAAATGAGCTAATTTTGAGGTTAATGAAATGTGTTTAGCTTCGAATCAAGTGGATTAGCTAATGCATGTTAAAGGAATTAATCTCGAAGTTATATAAACGTGTTCAGCTTCGATTCGAGTTAAACTAGCTAATGCATGTAAACGAATAAAATTCGAGGCTATTGAAAGATGTTTAGCTTTCATTCGAACCCTTTTTAGCACATTCATTCTCAGGAAAGTTACTTCAAAATGCATGGTATATGTTTAGAATCAAATTATGTTTGATTTACTGAATAAAGTGTTGTCGATTTATGGATAAATGTGGCTATATATACGCTTGTTGTAACGCACCGCAGAATGGTGCTGGTTGCTCAGGTAAGAGCCTAAACCTTACTCCCTTTTGCATAAGCTATTATGATAATATGTTGTGATTAATAAATCGATGAATCGAGTTGGTAGTTGGATGGTTTGAGGGAAGAATTATGAGCATTCGAGGTCTTGTGGTACGGTGCAAGTGAGAAGGGAGACTGGGTTGTGAATTGACCGCAATCGTGTGGATTGCAAGGCCATGTGGGCTCACTGTATGTTGAAATGATTATGAAGTGTTTGAATGTGAAACGTGTGAATCCCTTTCCCCCTTTTATGTCTAAGATGCATTATGCGTGAAAGTGTGGTGATTTGACAAAGGACGTTCCTCGTGTTTTCAAGCTAATAATAGCCATGATTAATAGCAAGCAATGGCCTATTTTCGCTATTACAAACAGTATTTGGGAGTGAACCTGCTTGAACGGGAAAATCCCTAAAACGGTTTAGAAAAGTGTGGGTTGTATGATAAATGATTTTACCAAAAGATACAACAAAATTATTAGCCGTTATGGCCCATACGCTTTAAAGTGGCTAAGATAATGTGCTTCGGACCATATGAAAAGAATGAAAAGAATGATGATACCATAGGAGATAAGTTCGGATAAACCCTAGAGGCCCTGACAAGGGCTAATGTAATGGTCCGATATGTTATATGTAGCCATCCCGGGAGTAAGAGCTTAAGTGTGAGCGTTAGGTCTCACTATGGGGTCGAGAATAGTTCTCACCCAATCAGCACCCTGTAATGATCTTATGCCAGAAGTACTTTCGTACTAAGTTAAGAAAAACAATTGGCCCTTTGCCATTTTTAAACGATTAAAAAGGAAAGAAAGTTCTTTTTATGGGCCCAAAAGGCTATATGGAATGATGTATGAAAAGCTTATAAGGGTCGTTACACGACCAAACGAAATGGAACTTCCTTTGAAGACTAAGAAAACGTTTTCAACGAAAGAAAGAAAGTTTTCCATGAATGAGTTATGAAATGATCCACAAGCATGTTTGAATATAGATTCTTAGCCCATGTATTAAAAGAAAGCTTTCAATGGATGCTTTATGAATGATTCTTAAGCATGGTTGAACGTGGATTCTAATCTTATGTGGCATCATTCTTCTCCATAGCAAATCTGTCTGATTTAAAGTGTATGAGATGAGAAAGAAAGCTATAGCACGTTAAAAATTCCATGAATGAAGACGTCTCTTCCTAAAAAAAATGAACGTTGATATACGAATAGCATGCGAAGGTGTCATATAGCTTAATATGATGTTTAAAGGTACTTAAATGCTTGATACGTGTTTATGCATGTGATATGTATATTATATGAATGAAATACCAAGAAAAGTGTAATTATGAAAAGGGATAACCTGAGATACACATCATATGATTGAGGGTTCATGTGTAGTTTAATTGGAGTGTTAGGAAGTTATGTTATGAAAAGAAAAGATCCTTCTACTTAGCCTTCGATGCTTACTCACGTGCCTAACTGCTTGCTAGTAAAGAACTCCGTTGTTGAGGAACCTAGAAATATGATTGAGTGGTCGAAGTGAAGTTTATGTTTAGTGATCCTCCCATAAAGGTTCTATGAATATCTATTACGATAGTAAAGTATGGAAACGTGATATGTGACTAGTAAAGATAGTATTACCTGTAACGGTTTTGGTTTTAAGGGGGTTGGGGGACACTCACTGAGCATGTGGTTGCTCATCCCACTACTCTTTCCCCTTTTCCCCAGGTTTTCTTTCTGACAGGAAGAAGTTGAGTCAGATAAGTCCGGAAGGAACCTATTGTTGCTTACAAGGCATCGTATGTACTCATTTGAAGGGATCTTACGCGTTTAATGAAGTCATGTAATATACTCTTAGTTTATAAAGGTCTGTATACAATTATTCTAGTTCATGTAATGCATATGGTATAAAGGTCACTCTGTATGGCCGTCTGAGCCAACCATCAAGTTAGTTAGATGTCTTCTTGGTTTAATTTAGCTATGTTTTGAGATGTAAATCTTAATTCTCCGGTTTTGTTAACCGTTGAGTTGTATCTTCCTTTTCTTCTTTATTCATGAGTCAATCTATTTGGTGTACTCTGAGCGAGTGGCTCGTTGAGTTATGAACTCCGGCGTGTGGCCGTTGAGCTATGTTTTAAATGTTTTGCGCTTCTGCTCATTTACAGGGACTTATTGTAAGGCTTTTAGCCTGGAAATGGTCAGTTTTTAGGGAAAACTCTGCCCGTTTCGTCCCAGGAATTAAGTAAGAAGTTAGGAAAGCGTAACACTTCTGGCCTAGGGGTTGGGGGTGTTACATTGATGGTATCAGAGCAAAGGTCCTGCGACCGTAGGCTGCGACCCGAGCCTTGCATTTCATATAGTCGCCTAGGAACGTATTTAGGATGAGATGCGATATGCCGTGCCTTTGTGTGCAAATGCGCTCCTTGTTGTGAAAGTCGGTGCGTCTAATGGGCTATGCATGGCTTTAGTGAACTTATTGATTACATAAGTGAGCCTTATATTAGAGTGTGGACTGAATGACTTGCGTATTCGTGAATGAGCTAAGTGTTAGCTTAGCAGCGATTGCTTTATAAATGCACCTTGATGATTTAAATCAAAGGTTTAAAGTGTACTTGGGTTGAACTCGAACGGTTGAAAATGTTTGAACTCTAAGCATATTCTTGCCCCTAAGGTACGATTTGCTCCTCGGGCCCCGTAATGGAATGAGTAGACGTACTTAATGGATGGTAGGGATAGGCTAGAGGCAGTTGGACTATTTCTCGTTTGAAAACCTAGAGATTTTGAAAGTTGACATTTTTCTAAATAGTGAATTAAGATGTTTGCTTCGCATTGAAAGACACTTCTAATTATGTGGTTATGTTTTAATGCCGCATTTGAAAGCTTGCATTTGCTTTATAATCACACTCGAGTCTCTGCTATTGTTGTAAGTTTCTATGCGCAACTAAACGTTTTGGATGCCTGTCTACCAAGATGCATATGTTGCTTGATGTGTAAATGACAAGTTATAAGCGACTAAGAATTACCCCTCTTGACTAAAAGCTTATTTTTGACAATAAACCTTTTTACGTGAATGTTTGATTGTTAAGAAGGCTGAGTGATAGATTTGTGTGTGCGTATGCCAATATGAGTGGTTGTGGCAGAGTCCTGTTGATTGTGACCTAAGTGTTATCCCATACGTGTTATTGACACTTAGATTCGTTCTTACACCTGTTAGTCAGTTGATGGCTAATTTTTAATGATTTTGATAAGTTTTAAGACATACCTTGACCTTAGTTTGCAAATGAGAAATGCAATCCTGTATGCCCTTCTAAATGACCCCTTATGTGACATTATTTGTGAACTTGAATCCATGGCATATTGCACAATGTACGGACCTTGAAAGCTTATATAGTCACTTAGAATGATATGCAGGGCCAACTGTATGTTTATTAGCTGATGGTAAAGTAAGTAAGCTATGTGGTCCTTCTTTGACTTGATTCTTATTGGGTATGTCACTTAATTGGCCAAAGAATTCAACCTACATAAGTTGTTGCTTCGTGTAGTCATAGTTAGCTAATCACTGCATAGCGTATAGTCCTTATGTTGTGGTTAAATTGCTGATTGTGCACATATACCATAGTGTGATTGCGCGATTGTAACCTTTGCTTTGAAATGTTTATCTCTAAATGCATCATTGAATGGCATGCTAGAATAATCATGATTGTAAGGGAGTTACTCATCTTCTATTCGAACTAAGGTCTATGCCTCTTATGTTTGATTGAGTGGCCAGTTACTTATATGCCTTGTAAAAAGATCTTGTGACATAGGAGTTTGCATTCGCAATTGTATATGCCTCGAACATTCTATACTTTAGCGACACCACGTGCTAGCACACCCGTGACTCTAGTTGGATGCTTGACCTTAAGGCATATGAATAGATATGTGGGAAAAAAAATAAATAAAAAATAAAAAAATCAATAAACCTTTGGCAAGGTTCAACCGAGTGTCCTGGCATAATAAGATTGAGTTAGCTTGTATTGTGTTGTGCATGATGAGCTTTAGGTGATACATGATATGAAAACCTTGAATGATGCTTCGCTAGACATAATGCGTACTGCTGATGCTGTCTTACCATACCTTGGCTATTATGTGAGGCTATCCCTCCAACTAGTTATCTGGTAGCTAGGCCTGGTACCGTTTTGCATATTACCATTACTATTTCTCAAGATGCGTCTATATATGCATGTATTCACCTATGAGCACCTCAAATGTGTTGGTTGAACTTAGAGTCATATAGGAGTCTTTGCCATAACCTTTCATTGAGTTGTGAGGCATAGTTGTCAATAGAACCAACCAGAATGATGTATGAGTTGTAAAAAGGCAACACTAGCTATAAGAACCTTGTACCAAACCCACCACAACCCAGAAACCATATATTTACTCCCCTATACAATTGACGTGTGGATCTGTACGGACCTATTACTGCGCATCGACCCATATTCTTGTTATGTAACCTCCCAAGTTATATCCTTGCGTGATTAATGGTGGTCGAACTTGTTATACTCTTTCATATTGTTTACCACATATACATGATGGATTAATTCATGTTGCATGTAATTCTTGGGTAAAAACGTTGAGTTATTGATTTCATGCTATGTCATTGTGCTAAGGTGAACCTATGTGATACTATGAATTGTTCTTATCACTCTAGAGTGTCATAGGGTTCTCAGGATTAATTGTTATGACCCTTGTTTGTTGCGGCCTAAAGTCATATCCTTGGACGCCAACCCATAGCGATACATGTGCATAGAAGTCCTTGTCATGATACGAGTAGTGTGTAGGTGATTCAAAGTCCTCATCCCCTTTTGAAATAAGTTTAATATGGTTTTCCACGCCAACTCATTTGCCTCACTTCAATGCGATTTGCTCTCGGTGCCTAAATAGAGCGAGTAGACGCTTGAAGGGATTGGCGAGGAGGAGACTGGATACCATAAGACATTTTCTTTTGATTTAAAAAGAAGTAGTAATTGCAAAATGGAACCTTTTGTAAACCCACCGTGTAGATCTTACCTGCGCGGGTTCATTTTAGGAAAAACCGAACTTAGATTTGGAATTTCGAGGACGAAATTCTTTTAAGGGGGGAAGAATGTAAGACCCACCTTCGTTATTTTTACGTTAAGTTGCATGTCTTGCTTTTACGTTATAAAATCGCAATTTTTAGTAACTGTATGAGTTAAATGATTATCGATGTGCTTTTGGGAGTTATAATTTTATAAAAAGGGGATTATTATTATTGCTATTATTGATTTAAAGTCAGTTCGTGCTATTTGCGTCTTCAAATCCTATCGATAGTTTAATTTAGTCGTTATTCGATTCATTTAGTCGTTTCCCGAGTATGATTAGGTTTTCAACCTTATAATTAGTTTGTGGTTTATTAAATCGAACCTTGACGTATTTGGGAACGAATAGTCGATAGAAGGTCGTATTGTCGATTTGGGTCCAGATTGTGAAGTACGAAATCAGACTAGCGGTACCATTTTATTGAACAACCTAAAACAAAAGAAAGAAAGAAAGGAGGGGCATTTTTGTAAATTCACCTAACCCCTTTTATTTTCCCCTTCTACCCGGTCGTGAACCCCCAGGAAGCCCGATGCCCCTCTCTCTCTTCCCTGCTCTTCTTTCTCCTCTCCTCCCTCACCATGAACGCCACCAAGGAAGCTCGAGAAGCCCTTGATTTTGCCTCAACCCAATTCGAAATTCCGCTAATTCAACCCACCAACAAACGAACGTCCAGTGCGAAATTTGAGCAGAAATGGAGAAGAACTAGCACGGTTTAGGTGAGTTTAGTCGGCGGTTCGAAGCCCAGACACAGGTCGAAGCAAGGCCATGCCATCTAGCTTTTAGCTGTGTCAATTCCTCTGCAATTTGCGAGTGAATTTGTAGCCTCGAGCATCCTCCTCAACCAAGTCAGTGAGTGAGAGCTAGGGTTGAAATTGGGTTTGATTTGCATGAATTGGGCACGGTTTGGGGATCCGTTTTGCGTGGGTTTGGGCGCGTGATTGGGGCAGATTTGGCTGTGGTCTAGTCCAGTCAAGCGGTTGGCAAGCCTAAGTCAAGGAATCAGATTTTTCCAGCACCCAAGGGAGCCCAGAGCCATCGAGCGAACCTCTAGCTTGGAATGAGTGGGTGTTCTTACCTCCTAAGCTATTACTATTTTCAAAATCAACTTTCAGCATCTTAACGTTGTATGTCAAGTTAGAGTTTGTGAAATTCGTTAGAAAATGTCAAGAAATGAGTTATTCATGTTAGCTTCGACTCATTGGGCTGATTTTGTGCCTGAGATTGTAAATTGATGCGAATTATGTGCGTTTAGCTTCAATTCGAACCAATAACCGTGAATCATGCCTGAGTTGTTAATTCGAAGTAATTTAAATGTGTTTAGCGTCGATTCGAAACAATGAATGTAATTCATGCTTAAGATGTTAATTCGAAGTAATTTAAATGTGTTTAGCGTCGATTCGAAACAATGAATGTAATTCATACTTGAGATGTTAATTCGAAGTTAATTTAACGTGTTTAGCATCGATTCAAGTTAATTAGTTGATGCATAAAAAAGGATTAAAAACGAAGTTAGTTTAACGTGTTTAGCATCGATTCAAGTTAATGAGTTAATGTATGAAAAAGAATTAAAATCGAAGTCCTTTTAACGTGTTTAGCGTCCATTCGAATTGATTAACCGATTCATGCAAATGAGCTAATTTTGAGGTTAATGAGATGTGTTTAGCTTCGAATCAAGTGGATTAGCTAATGCATGTTAAAGGAATTAATCTCGAAGTTATATAAACGTGTTTAGCTTCGATTCGAGTTAAATTAGCTAATGCATGTAAATGAATTAAATTCGAAGCTATTGAAATATGTTTAGCTTTCATTCGAACCCTTTTTAGCACATTCATGCTTAGGAAAGTTACTTCGAAATGCATCGCATATGTTGAGAATCAAATTATGTTTGATTTACTGAATAAAGTGTTGTCGATTTATGGATAAATGTGGCTATCTGTACGCTTGTTGTAACACACCACTGAATGGTGTTGGTTGCTCAGGTAAGAGCCTAAACCTTACTCCCTTTTACATAAGCTAATATGATAATATGTTGTGATTAATAAATCGATGAATCGAGTTGGTAGTTGGATGGTTTGCGGAAAGAATTATGAGCGTTCGAGGTCTTGTGGTACGGTGCAACTGAGGAGGGAGATTGGGTTGTCAATTGACCGCAATCGTGTGGATTGCGAGGCCATGTGTGGCTCATTGTATTGTTGAAATGATTATGAAGTATTTGAATGTGAAACGTGTGAATCCCTTTCCCCCTTTTATGTCTAAGATGCATTATGCGTGAAAGTGTGGTGATTTGACAAAGAACGTTTCTCGTGTTTTCAAACTAATAATAGCCATAATTAATAGCAAGCAATGGCCTATTTTCGCTATTACAAACAGTATTTGGGAGTAAACCTGCTTGAACGGGAGAATCCCTAAAACGGCTTAGAAAAGTGTGAGTTACGTGATAAATGATTTTACTAAAAGACACAATAAAATTATTAGCCGTTATAGCTCATACGCTTTAAAGTGGCTAAGATAATGTGCTTCGGACCATATGAAACGAATGAAAAGAATGATGTTACCCTAGGGGATAAGTCCGGATAAACCCTAAAGGCCCTGACGAGGGCTAATGTAATGGTCCGATATATTATATGTAGCCATCCCGGGAGTAAGAGCTTAAGCGTGAGCATTAGGTCTCACTATGGGGTCGAGAATAGTTCTCACCCAATCAGCACCCTGTAATGATCTTATGCCATAAGTACTTTCGTACTAAGTTAAGAAAAGCAATTGGCCCTTTGCCATTTTAAACGATTAAAAAGGAAAGGAAGTTCTTTTTATGGGCCCAAAAGGCTATATGGAATGATGTATGAAAAGCTTATAAGGGCCGTTACACGACCAAACGAAATGAAACTTCCTTTGAAGACTAAGAAAAACGTTTTCAACGAAAGAAAGAAAGCTTTCAATGAATGAGTTATGAAATGATCCACAAGCATGTTTGAATGTGGATTCTTAGCCCATGTATTAAAAGAAAGCTTTCAATAGATGCTTTATGAATGATTCTTAAGCATGGTTGAACGTGGATTCTAATCTTATGTGGCATCATTCTTATCCATAGCAAATCTGTCTGATTTAAAGTGTATGAGATAAGAAAGAAAGTTATAGCACGTTAAAAATTCCATGAATGAAGGCGTCTCTTCCTAAAAAAATGAACGTTGATGTACGAATAGCATGCGAAGGTGTCATATAGCTTAATATGATGTTTAAAGGTACTTAAATGCTTGATACATGTTTATGCATGTGATATGTATATTATATGAATGAAATACCAAGAAAAGTTTAATTATGAAAAGGGATAGCCTTAGATACACATCATATGATTGAGGGTTCATGTGTAGTTTAAATGGAGTGTTAGGAAGTTATGTTATGAAAAGAAAAGATCCTTATACTTAGTCTTCGATGCTTACTCACGTGCCTAACTGCTTGCTAGTAAAGAAATCCGTGATTGAGGAACCTAGAAATATGGTTGAGTGGTTGAATGAAGTTTATGTATAGTGATCCTCCCATAAAGGTTCTATGAATATCTATTATGATAGTAAAGTATGGAAACTGATATGTGACTAGTAAAGATAGTATTGCCTGCAACGGTTTTGGTTTTAAGGGAGTTGGGGGACACTCACTGAGCGTGTGGTTGCTCATCCCACTACTCTTTCCCTTTTTCCCCAGGTTTTCCTTCTGACAGAAAGAAGTTGAGTCAGATAAGTCCAGAAGGAACCTATTGTTGCTTACAAGGCGTCGCATGTGCTCATTTGAAGGGATCTTACGTGTTTAATGAAGTCATGTAATGTACTCTTAGTTTATAAAGGTCTGTAAACGATTATTCTAGTTCATGTAATGCATATGGTATAAAAGTCGCTCTGTATGGCCGTCTGAGCCAACCATTAAGTTAGTTAGATGTCTTCTTGATTTAATTTAGCCATGTTTTGGGATGTAAATCTTAATACTCCGGTTTTGTTAACCGTTGAGTTGTATCTTCCATTTCTTCTTTATTCATAAATCAATCTGGTTGGTGTACTCTGAGCGAGTGGCTCATTGAGTTATGAACTCCGGTGTGTGGCCGTTGAGCTATGCTTTAAATGTTTCGCGCTTCTGTTCATTTACAGGGACTTATTGTAAGGCTTTTAGCCTGGGAATGGTCAGTTTTTAGGGGGAACTCTGCCCGTTTTGTCCCAGGAATTAAGCAAGAAGTTAGGAAAGTGTAACGCTTCTGGCCTAGGGTTTGGGGGTGTTATACTAGGGTTCGAAAATTTCGAATTAAGGTTTGGTGTTAGATTGGTTTTGGGTTCGAATTTCATGTAAGAATGCTGCGATTTTGAGTTTCCTAGTTGTCATTCACGGTTTTAATTTGTTTTTTTGTACGAATTGAATCTGGGTTTAATAAAATTTCGATGCATCCCCTTCCCCTGTTTCATCTCGGCGTAAGGCTCTGGTGGTTCCGTTGTGATTGAGCCAGTTTGGAAGTTCATGTATGGTTGTTTTCGGTAGAAGTTTTGAAGTCCCTACCTCTGTTTCAGGTTTTGGTTCTTTGCTCTGTTCCTCTGGTTTCGTTCACAATCCCCCTCCCCTGCTACTCAATTCTCATGTTCTTCTTTTGGTTTGGTTAAGTTCAATTATTATCTGATTTGGGCAATACTTATTTTAATTTATGGTTTGTAATGACTGAGATTCTTTTGTTAGTTTCTCTGGTTTGGTTCGAATTCGTCTATAGCTAGGGTTACTGTTCTTGGTCATTGCTGGATTTCAATTCTAAGCTTTCTTAGTTTCATTGTACTTGAGTATGTTGGGTGTTGCTGGATTAAGCGTTGGTCGAAGTAGTGTTGCTTGCTGATTTACGATGCTCTAGGATTTTAAATCGAGTGATGATGATAATGGTTTTCTTAGTTGGTTTGATAGTATTCTGAATTTAGTTAAGTTGAATTAGTTCATTTAGTAGTTTAGGTGATTTAGTTGTTTTATTAGTTGGTTGATTTGGTTCGAATGGTTTTGTTGATTACTTAGGTTTTGATGGTTTTGATTGTTCGAATGGTTTGGTTTGGTTGGTTGAAGGCGTTTAGTAGCTTGGTTTGATTACTCAGGTTTTATAATGGTTATTTCTTCAAGTTTTTCTTGTTACTAGTTTATTTCTTTTGTTAAGGTCCTACTAATTGCTTAGTTGAAATTTTCTAATTCAAGTATCTCCTTAGGTTTAGGTAATGTTAATTTTAGAAATTTCAATGACCTAAATCTCTTCCATCATCCTCGAGGATATGACACTCAAGTACTATAGTGAAAGCTGTACACTTGCGGCTTTTAGTTTGCACTAGAAATATTCCCAACAGAAATAGTTAACTCCAAGCATATTCTTCGCCCTTATGTACGATTTGCACCTTGGGCCCTATAATGGAGTGAGCAAACGTAATCAAATCTAGTAGAGAATAGGTTAAAACTAGTTAAACTATTTTCCTTTTTTAAAACCCAAAGAATTTGAAATGTTAAAGTCTTTTCAAACATTGAGCTAGGTTTTACTCGCGCGCTAAGAGACTTGCATTCATTTTGTGCTAATGCATGGGTTAAAACTCATGAGTGTGTGCCCTTGTGCGTGGTTGGATGTTGTTTATGAGTGTATACAAGTGATGATGTGTATGCCACTAGATTTATTAATGATAAACCGTTGAGAAGTGCATTAGAACTTGCTTTGTATGTTTGATAATCCTACTAGATGGTAGCTTCTAGTATGTGTTTTGGATTATTTAAGGAAAATAAGTGAGGTTTCTATATGTGTGTATACAAATTTAGAGGATAAATAGAGTCTTGTTGATTGTCATATAAGTGTTATTCCGAGCATCCCGTGTACTTGTCCTTGATACTTATATGCATTCCTGACCAGGGCTTGTTGTTTACATGGAGAGTATTTCTTGCTCGCCATCATGCAACTATCCTTACCCACGAGTCAACCTAGAAAGCAAATGAAAGGAAGAGCCTGACAGACTTTGGAATTGTTGTACCACATGTGTTACCCACTTACCTCATGCGGCGATAATCCCTACCTTTTTAGTACCTTCTTAAGCATTAACACCAAGTACATAGGCTTGAATTCCCTGTAGGAGGTTGAATCTTCCCTTCTGTACTACGAATTCCTAAGACTCCTATGATCACCTTATAAGACAAGTGTCCTATGTAGAACCTCGATGTATGTTCGTAAGGCCACTAATGTCACTGTCCTTACCCATAAAACCATTGTTAACTTATCGATGACTAGTGCCTCACAATCTTGGACAAGCCTTAAGGCATACCCTTGATCCGAGGTTGTAAATATGGATTGCACTCGTGTATACTCGTCTAGATGTCCTCTCGTGGGACACTACCACGAACCTGTGTGTTCTACTGCATAACCGTGGCATTATACATAAGTAAAGGCCATGGAAGCTTATATGGTTATTTAGATTCATTATAAATGGTTATTCATGTGTTTCATGCATGAGTAATATAATAAATACACTTCTTGGAGTTGCTTGTCTTAAGTTGGTTAAGCATGCAGCAAAATTAGCCAATTGATTTAACTTATATAATTCGTTACTCGATGTGACCTCTGAATTGTTATTTGCATGCCATCACATCTTTAATCTCATGTTGCAGTTAAATAACTGCATACACATGTATTTTAAAGCATGATGTGGCGACCATAGTAGTTTGTATTTGCATATTCTTGCCCTTGTATTCTATGTTTGATCGGATGGCATGGTAGTGTACTTGTCCCTATAGTTGAGTTCTTGACTCCATATTCGTCAAGGAAGTTATACTAGATAATGATTGACATAGTTAGTATAGGTCTAAGGACATGACATGATTAAGTTATCTTGTGCTGTAGCCTATGCAATAAGTTCATGTATTACATGATAGTTTTCACAGGAAACCTTAGAATTATGCTTTTTTTGGCTATTATGATTGTTAAGCTATTTTAGGAGGACAATTCCCGTTATGACCACCTTGGCCACTGTGTTGATATACCACCAATCCTTGACCCTATGGAATTACAGTTGCATGCATTTCCAAAAACATGATAATGCGCTCGGCTTACTCATGATGATAATGAATCTATATGGACAATTGAGTGATGAAATATGATTGTTTATTGGATTGATTAAGGTGTATGACATGATGTGACCTATTGGTACTAGGGTATGTACTTTGGATAATCTAATTGGGATAAAAAGGCGCCTAGATTTAAGTCTATCAGTGTAGCACTCTATTTGCATATTTCCATGAGTAAGAAATAACTAGTTTTAAATAGAGACCTTAAGGTAAAACATTATGACAGCTAGCCTATAATTGCATTATTTGATATATGAACATAGTATTAGACTTATCTTCACCTTGGAACAACCTTACCATCCCCTTTAAATAATTCGCGAGCAAGTGATGCGTGGAACCTTCCCTACTATTGTCCTGTGCTCCAATTAGACCATTTTTCCCCGAGTTGCTCATTCACTTGCTAAATTAAAAATTCCATGTATGGTCCTTAGTAGTTTGCATGCCATATGACTGTGAGGCTGGTTGATGCTACCTATTCTTCTTGTCCTAAGGATGTTGAGTCGTTGATTTTCTTTGTTGTCATTGTGGCTTCGGAACTTGTCTGGAATGTCTATGTGTTTAATGTGATGCTATGTGATGCTATATGATGTCTCTATTAATCTGCTGTAGAATTGAAACTCCTTGATCAATTAACTTGGTTATGAAATACTTCAATTGCTTCGTGCTTCCGAATGAACTTGACTTAGTTGACTACCTTGATATGATCTTAATTTGTTCTGGTCTAGCTACGATACATGAAAGCCTTAGATACGCAGTCATACTGATGTATTTACATAAAGTTGTTGGTCGCCATGGGGGTAGTGCTTAGATATAAGATTGCAGGCCTATGTTCGTTTTAAATTAAGTTTAACATGATTATCCACTCCAACTCATTTACCCTTTTCTATGCAATTTTTCCTCTGTGCCTTGATAGAGTGAGTAGATGCTTAAAGGGGATTGGTGAAGAGGAGACTGGATACCATAACCTTCTTTTTTTAATTTAAAAGATTCAACTAATTGTAAAACAAGATTTTAGATGATATTGTGAGTTTTGTAGATTGTGCCATGTGTATGGGCATCATGTGTATAACTGAACTATGGACATTAGAATTTCGAGAACAAAATTGTTTTGGCTGGGGGGGAAGTGTAACAGCCAAGGAATTTAGGTTATAGTTAATTATCAAAAGTATTAATCTTATTAGTCGCGCATATGTATTAGTTATATGAGGCTAATTTTATGTTTTAGTCGAATTTACTGATTTACGTGGACTAGTTTTCGAAACTTCTAAATTTAGTTCGTAATTTCCCGAAATTCACAAGCTTATCAAAATTGGGCTGAAGTGATCACGCGATATTAGCTAAGAGATCTTGGTCCGTCAATATCCAAATTCGCCTTAAGTTTAATTGGTCACACCTAAACAATTAAAAAAAAAAAACAAAGGAAGGGTTTGGGGCCCCTTTCCTTGGAGGATCAGAAGAAAAAAGGAGGGGGGTTCTGTTCTCCTCACCCTCGACCCTAGCTAGAAGAAAGAGAGAGAAGGGGAGAGAAAGAGGGGGAGAGAGTGGCGATGTAGTGCTCTACCGGCGGCTGGAGTGCCGGTCACGCTGCTTGGGTTGTGCATGCACCACGTCGATAAGGGAAAGGAAGAGGGAGAGTCAGACAATAAGAGAGAGCTAACCTAGATGAGATGAACAGTAGCAGTGCTGCCTTAGCTGCCGGCCGTTCGTTTACCACCGGTAAGGAAGTGAGCGCAGTGTTTAGTGATGTCTATTAGGGCACTGCACTTCGAGAAGGTGAGGTGAGAAGGTGGGTAGCAAAACCCTAATGATCCAACATCATCTATTCTACCACCACCAATGTCTCCACCACTACTGGTGGGCTAGGATTTTGCCGGAACGATATTAAAAGAGGGAAGGAAGAAGGTAGAATGGTGGCAGTAGCACCATCTGGGAAGAGGAGATGCTTGAGCTAGCAATATGGGGAATGAAGGTGACTCGAACACGGTCCCAAAATTGCCCAGTTAATGGTAAATCAGGTCCGTTAGCTTGGAGTCGAGGCGGGTGGTTTTTGATTTTCTAAATTACTAATAATTTTCAAATTTTAGCATTGTTTGTTTGTTTGATTCAATTGTGGCAATGAAATTTGAATGTGTTGAGAGTGATGGACAGGGTGTGGATTGCTTGAGTTTAATATGAACCATTTGAGGTTAAAACTGTGTTGACCTTGAGGATTTTTGTGGACGATGCTGTGAGGAGGGAGGTTAGGTTTGTGTGTGTCGTATGCCAATGCTGTTATGAATGGCTAGGCGGGATAGTCGAGGCTATGTTTAGATATCTGATTTGTGTTATATTTCATGCCATTGAGTGTGAGTTTATGCTGCAGTACTTATGTTATTTGTTATTGTGCCCTGTTCTATGCATCATTTACTAGTAACTGTATCAAAACCTCCTTGCTGGTCTTGAGTCGGTTTAGCTAGATGTCCAGCAATAGTTAAGTGTTAGTTTAGCTAAATGAATTCGTCTAGATGTCATTTTGCTACAATCAACCTATGTGGGCTCTATGTTTGCCTGGAAGTTCGAAGGGAAGCGGGCGCTTGCTGAACAGTTAAGTTACCGGTTCAGCAACAAAATGGGTCTCTGAATTGAACTACAACCTGGCCCCAGTCTGCTTAGCTCTAGCTGGACTTTCTAGCCCTATTTTAGTATGACTTAAGGTCTTAATTCATTGTCGCATCTTAAATCAAAAGTCATGAATAGGTTCCCTGTATAATTCAGTTATATGGTTCAGCTGGATGAACCAGCGATCAAAAAGTTGAGGCAATAACCCTAGAGTCAACTAGGTGTCATATCATGGTCGTGAGCTTGTCTTTAACTATCTCGTGTTGTATGAATTCAAAATGAGTTTGGCAAACCCGAAGCATGCGACTGATTGCGGAACTCAACAGCTAAAATTCTTTTAAGACTACTTATGAGTATCTAGAAAGCAAGCTGACGGCTTCTGAAACGAATCTTAGTAACACTTTTATATTAAACCGGATGTTTTCTTGGCTATTAATTCATTCACAAGCGTGTTTTGCCAAATGAGTAATTATATGCATTTTAATAAGTTAACTTGACGTCATTAAGGCATTTTAGCCTTCTTCAAAATGGAAATGCCATTGTTATGATGCTATGGGAGTTTTTGATGTAAAACGTATTTAAAGTGAGATGCATCTAAAATGTTTTGGGCTAGGAAGATAGTGTTAGTGAAATCTCTTATGGAGTGGACCCAGAAGTGGGAAGCTTTGAAGAATCTGATGAGGGTAGAGCACAAAGTTTAGGAAGTAGATCTGGGAAGCGGGAAACCTAATTCCTAGGGAGTAGACCTAGAAGTAGGAGCTGCAAAGGACCTTAACGAGGGTAGAACACAAGTTTAGGGAGCTAACCCGATATGCAGAAACCCTAATTCTTGGGGAGTAAATCTAGAAGTGGGAATTCTAAAAGATCTTGACGAGGATAAATGCTCACTGATTATGAGAGGCTCTTGAGATATCATGAGTCGTGAGTTACGAAACTCCCTTAAAGAGAGCATTAACATATGAATCCGATGCCCAGAACTTGGTTTCTTACTCATTATTAGTTCATATCTCCTTGTTCGAGGATTAAGTTAGTGCGAATGTTTAGAAATGTGCTTGAGCCCTTCGAAAAGGTTTTTGTAGAATTACATATGACTTCCATATGAAGGAATTGTTCTTTGATAAGTGCTTAATGTGGTTTAAGTGAAAGTTCTAGGCTTCTTATGTGTTAACCCTATTTTCTTACGAAAAGAATTCTCGTTGATGACACTAACTGAGCTCTTTAATGTTAAGTGCTTATCTATGAACTGAATGGCCAGCTGTTCTTAATGCTTGGATTTTAGCATGTCAGCTTGCTATTGAGTCCCATGTGCATATTATATGATGTTAAGTAAGTGTAACAAGTGGTTGTAACTACTAAGTTACAACAGTCATAGTTGGGAACTCTTGTGCGTGGAATAGAAGAAGGAAGGGATACCATATGAATCTTGAAGGCTATTAAGGTATTAATGAAGATGGGAGACCTTATATGTTTATTATATGATATTAAATATCAAATTGTGTGTGATTGCTATTTAAAGTATTGTTTACAACTGTTTTCTTTTGTTGGGGTTGAAAATTACTCACTGAGCGTGTGGTAGCTCATCACCTCTCTCTTCCCCTTTTTCCCTAGGTTCTTGAAAAAATACGTAGAAGTTAGTTCGCATACGTTGAGTTGGAGCCTCCCTTTTGCATTGGAAAGAGACGATATATGTATATTTATGTAGATTCATGAGTTGAATATTGTAATGTCATGTATTCGTACATTTTTAAGCATATGTAAGTTAATTACTATGGTTCATGTAACATATTAACTAGAAGTCACTCTGAGTGGTTGTGTGAGACAACCATCTAAATAGCCAGTCCCTTAGTCGGTTAAAGGTGAGTTTTGTTTTTCTGATGTAAACCCTAGTGCTCCGGATATGTGATCTGTTGAGTTGTGTCTTTATTTCTTTCTTTTATTTAGGTTTACAGCTTATGCACTCCTAGCATGTGGCCTATATAGTTGTGGCCTCTAGTATGTAGCCGTCGAGTTTCTGGACTATATTCTCTGTATCTATGGTTATATGTACCTAATGTAAGGCTTTAAGTCTGGGTTATGATAAGTTTTTAGGCAGAACTCTATTTGTTTCGCCTCATAACTTAAGAAATCGCTAACACTTCTAACCCTGGGGGGATAGAGGTGTTACATATGGTATCATAGCAAGGTCCTACAACTACAGGTCGTGACCTGAGTCTTACATTTTATAAAGTGGTTTAGGCACGGCGTTGAGTAATGATATGTTATAAAGTGTACCTATGGGTGTAATGTGTTCTCGATGTGTTAATTAATTTAACTGGCTCATTTTTGTGTGATTAGACCGATGGAATGAAAAAGTGAGCTATGTGCTGAAATATGAGCTAAACGACTTGTACTTTCATACGTAAGCTAAGTGTTAGCTTGATCAATAATTATTTTTGTAAATACAACTCTGATGATTTAATTGGAAGTTTATAGTACACTTGGTTTTGAACTCAGAAGGGTGAAAATAGTTAATTGTACACTCATCTTTGCCCTTATATATGATTTGCTCCTCAGGTATATAATGGAGTGAGTAGCTGTACTCAAAGTTGGTAGAGAGGAGGCTAGAAATGGTTAAACTATTTTACTTTTTTAAAACCCAAAGGCTTTAAAATGTTAAAGTCTTTTCAAATATAGGGCTAGGTTTTACTCTCATGCTTGAAGAATTGCATTCATTTTGTGCTAATGCACGTGTTAAGACTCATGAGTGTGTGCCCTTATGCGTGTTTGGATGTTGTCTATGAGTGTATATAAGCGACAATGTGTATGCCACTAGATTTATTAATGATAAACCGTTAAGAAGTGGATTAGAACTTACTTTCTATGTTTGATAATCCTACTAGATGATAGCTTCTGGTATGGATTTTGGATTGTTTAAAGAAAATAAGTGAGGTTTTCATATGCATGCATAGAAATTTGAAAGAAAAATGGAGTCTTGTTGTGTTATCCTGAGCATCCTGTACACTTGTCATTGATACCTATATGCGTTCATGATTTAAGCTTGTTGTTTACATGGAGAGTATTTCTTGCTTCCCATCATGCAACTATCCTTACCCACGAGTCAACCAGATGTTATGCTTACCATTGTATGGGATGCTATTATTGTTGTGGGATTGGTAGTGTCTTGACTATACCAAACCCCAATACACCTAGAAAGGAAACAAAAGGCAGCACCAGACAGACTTTGGAATTGTTGTACCATGTGTGTCACCTCCTCACCTCCAGGGGTGATAATCCCTACTTTTCTAGTACTTTCTTAAGTATTAACACCAAGTACAAAAGGTAGAATTCCCTATAGGAGGTTGAACCTTCCCTTCTATACAACGAATTCTTAAGACTCCTGCGATCACCTAATGAGACAGGTGTGCCATGTAGAACCTCGACGTATGTTTATAAGGCCACTAATACCACTATCCTTACCCTGAAACTATTATTAACTTGTCGATGATTAGTATATAACAACCTTGGACAAGCCTCAAAGTATACCTTTGATCCTAGGTTGCTAATGAGGATTGCACTCGTGTATACTCATCTACTTGTCCTTTGGTGGGACACTACCATGAACCTGTGTGTTCTAAAGCATAACCATGGAATTATACGTAATACTAAGGCAGTGGAAGCTTATATTGTTATTTAGATTCATTATAAAAAATCATTTGTGTGTTTTATGAATAAGTAGTATAGTAAATACATTCCTTGGAGTTGGTGGTCTTGACTTTGGATAAGTATATGGTTGAATTAGCCAAATAATTTAACTAATGTAATTTGCTGCCTGGTATGACCTTTGAATCATTATTTGCATGCCATGAAATCTTTAATCTCATGTTATAGTTGAATAATTACATACACACATATTTAAAGCATGATGTAGCGACTAAAGGAGTTTGTATTCGTTTATTCTCGCCCTTGTATTCTATATTTGATCAGATGGCATGCTAGTGTACCCATGTTTATAGTTGAATTCTTAATTCTATACTTGTTATGGAAGTTATATTAGACAATGATTGACATAGTTCGCATACGTCCAAGGATATGACATGATTAAGGTATCTTGTGCTGTAGCCTACACAATAAGTTCATGAATCACATGGTAGTTTTCATGGGAAACCTTAGAGTTGTGCTTTTATTGGCTGTTATGATTGTAAAGCTATTTTGCATGAACAATTCCCTGTATGGTCACCCTGGCCATTGTGTTGACATACAACCAATTCACAACCCTGGGGAATTACAGTCGCATGCCGATGTGCTTACCCATGAACATTTCGAAAAGCATAATAACACACTCGGCTTACTCATGATCATATGAAGCTATGTGGACAATTGAGTTATGAAATATGACTGTTAATTGGATTGATTGAAGTATATGACATGTGTTTGCACCAAAAATTCGATATTTTTGTAGTACTTTTATATCCGATTTATGCTCGTAATAATTATTATTTTTTAGATTTTTATTTGATTTTCTTTATTTGTTAGGTGTTGAATAAACTAAAAGAAAGCAAGGAAAAATAAAAGAAAATCCTAAACCTACCCATTTATTCCTCCCCACATGCACAACACGTGCTTACTCCCCCACTTAAACTCCTCATTTCTCTCTCCTCTCTCGGCTCTCATTAGCAGTAAGCCCGACACCCCCCTTTTTCTCTTTCTTCTTCGACTCCCTCACCATCACAGCTTCAACTCTCTCTCTATCCCCATCCTCGGTCTATCTCTCTACTCCAAGCATCCTCATCCACATCTCCGCCATTCTCGTCCGAATTCTACGCAACAATCAGCCAGCACTCATCTCCATCATCCACCTCAACCCTCAGATCGACGGTCGAGCAGAGGTAAAAAGGCGTTATAAATCAAGCTAGCAGCGCAATTGAAGGGAATTAGGTATAATATAGGTTTTAGTTTCAAGTTTTAGGTTTAATTTTAGGGTATTTTTGTTTAATTTCAGTATTAGTAATTTAGGGTTCTTGTTTCATTTCATCTATTTTGGTTGTTGATCCGTTCAGCTTTCAACGTCATGTAATTAGGCTTTCTTTTGTTAGTTTGGAGTTGACATTCATAGTTTTAGGTTGCAATCGTAATGTTTTGGGTTTAATGTTTGAGTAATTTTGGTTTCTCCATCCCCTGCCCATATTTTAGTTCTCTATTGTTCGCCGGTAAAGGGGTTCGATTCAGCTACTTATTCGTTAAATATTCTGAGGTAGTTAGTTCATTTGTTTTATTTTGTTTGTGTTAATTTATGTTTTGATTATAAATGGGTTAAGCTAGTTTTGCTATTGCTCAGATCAGTACTCTGCTTCAACTCTTCTGTTTCACTACAACAACAATACCACCACCTCCCAGTGGGGGTCCTACTTTCACGGAGTCTGGGGAGATCCAGATGTAAGTAACCTTACCTCTATCGGCATCCCTGCCCGTAAGAGAGGTTGATTTCAAAAGACCCACAAAAACAAGATTTTGTGAAAACATTTTATAGAAGAAGAATTTTGTGAAAACGTTTTATGGAGAGAAACTAAGTATAAGCAGCAGAGAGTGAAATAGGAAGTAGTAATAAATCAGGTAGCAGTAACTATGTAAACATAAGTACAACATAGCAGGGGAAGGTACTATACCTCATCAAATAGGGGTAGGCAAACAATGTCTTTTCCCAGATGCCTGTACTACCTGTATACAAATAAGACATACAAAAAAATAAAAATCCCTACCAAATCTAACCTACTGCAACTGAGAGACAACTATGAGGCTAACTCTTTGTGATCTAAGATCTTAATTCTATCCCGCCATAGTCTCCTATCCTGAGTTATATCCTCCGTCAACCCTATAACTTTCAAGTCCTCTCTAATCACCTCGTCCAAACTTTTCTTTGGTCGAACCCTCCCTCTTTTACCTTCGGGGATGTTAATCCTCTCACATCTCTTTACTGGAGTGTCCACACTCCTTCTTTTCACATGGCCAAACTATCTGAGCCTTGTTTCTCTCATCTGATCTTTGATGGAGCCACTTTAACTAAGTCTCTAATTACTCCATTACTAAGTCTATCTATTCTTATATAACCACATATCCATTTAATCATTCTCATCTCTGCTACCATTAACCTTTGAACCTGTGTCTTTTTTATAGGTCAGCATTCTGATCTATACAACACAGTAGGTCTAACTACCATGCGATAAACTTTGCCTTTTAATCCTACCGGCATCCTCTTATCACACAGCAGACCTGAAGCATACTTTCATTTTTGCCAATCCACTTTTATGCGCTGGTTGATATCTTCGTCAATATCTCCTTTCTGTTGAATGATCGAGCCTAGATATTAAGCTTCTTGACCGTTGGTATCGCCATCCCATCAATGGTGACTTCTCCGTTTGCATCTTCCCTCCTACTGAAACAAGAATGTAGGTATTCAGTTTTCGATCTACTTACTCTAAGGCCTCTTAACTTCAGAGAATGTCTCCATCACTCCAACTTGCCATTAACTCCCTCTCTGGTCTCATCAGCAAGAACGATGTCATCTGCGAATACCATACACCATGGTAAGTCATCTTAAATCTCTTTTGTAAGTTCATCTGTAACTAGAGTAAAAGAAAAAGGGCTTAAAATGGAATCCTGATGTAGGCCTATACTAATGAAGAAGTCATTGGTAACCCCTCCTGGCTTCCTAACACTCGTCCTTCCTCCCATATATATATCCTTAATAGCTTGAATATACTCAAGTGAAACTCCTTTATTTTAGAAGCGTTTCTGTAACACTTCATGTGGAACTTTATCATAGGCTTTTTTCAAGTCAATGAACACCATATGAAGATCTACCTTTCTATCTCTATACAATCCCATGAGCCTTCTAAGGAGGTAAATCACCTCTGTGGTCGACCTGCCAGGCATAAAACCAAATTGGTTCTCTGGTATTGAAATATCATTCCGCAACCTTCTCTCAATCACCCTCTCTCAAAACTTTATAGTGTGACTGAGTAGCTTTATACCCCTATAATTATTACAATCCTTTATATCCCTTTTGTTCTTGTACAATAGGAAGGCTATATTAAACCTCCATTTTCTGAGCATATTACCAGTACTAAAAATAACATTAAAAAGGTCTACCAACCACTTCAATCCCTCTTCTCCTAAGAACTTCCACGCTTCTACCTATATCTGATCTGGACCCTCTACCTTCCCATTGGTCGTCTTCTTTAGGTTCTCTTTAATCTCGTCCTTACTAATGGGTTCACATAATCAAGGATCAAGTTGATTCTTACTACTCTCTCTTTTCATACTTCGAAAATCTTCCATCTCTTCGTCATTGAGGAGTTTGGAAAAGTATCTTTGCCATCTCTCCTTGATTGCTGCATCCTCAGAAAGCACCTTGCCATTTTCATCTTTGATGCACCTCAGGAAACCCAAATCCCTCGTTTTTCTTTCCCTAGCCTTCGCCTGTTCAAAGACTTCCTTCTCACCTTCCTTGGTCTCCAGTTTTTGATATAACCTATCATAACCTAAGCTCTTAGCTACGATAGTAGCTTTCTTGGCTACCTTTTTTGCTGCCTTACAACTAACTCTGCTAATCTCTTTCTCTTCATCCATTCCAATGTTCATGAAAGCAGTGTATGCCTCTTTTTCTCCTTGATTTCTCCTTTACCTCCTTGTTCCACCACTAGACTCTTTTTATTCTGTCACCACCTCTCGCAGATGTACCTAGGATTTCCTTAGCTAACCTTCAAATACATATTGCCGTTGCCTCCCATATTGTATCTGCATCCTCTACCTACCTGCAAGCTCCTTCTTTAGAAATCATCTCTGCTAACTTCATAGCGCTCTCTTGAGTAAGATTCCCCTACTTAATGCTAGGTTCCCCCACATTCCTTTTCTTCCACTTTGAACATTTGAGCTCCACATCCAACACTAACAACCTATGTTGAGCTCTTAAATACTCACTTGGTATCACCTTACAATCCTTATATAAGCTCCCATTATTCGCCCTAACCAGGAAGTACTCACTTTGAGTCCTTATGGAACCACCCTTAAAGGTCACCAAGTGGTCCTCCTTCTTTTTATAAAACGAGTTTACCACTAACATTTCATAGGCAACTGCAAAGTCAAGAACAGAAAATCCTCCATTATTTCTCTCCCCATACCCAAAAACTCTATGAGTTATATTATACCCGAAACCGCAAAGTCCTTATGGAACTCTAGGTTGTACTTCCCAGTTTCACTCTCTTGTGTAATCTGGGATATTGAATCCACTTTTTCCTGGCCCCGTTTCTTTTATTCTGTTTGGGTTCGGCTCCCCTCTCCCCTGCTGAGTCTGTTTTGTATGCCATTAATGGAGTAGTGTTTGATTGAATTTATTTGGATTCATAGGGGCTTGTTCATGGCAGAATTTGCACTCAATCTTTTCCCTAATGCCCTATTTCTAACCCCTCTGTGTTGGCTTTAAGTTGCTATGCTATGATTAGTTTGTATCGGATTGGTGGATTTGAGATTGTTTGTTGATTTAGATCAAAATTGAGAATGTGAATAGCTTTGGCCTTTTCTAGATTTTATTAGGTTAGATTTGCTTTGGTTGTTGGTTGTTTGATATTGATCAATTTCTTTCTTTTGTTAATAGCCGTAAGCATGTTTTATCTGCTTTAAGATATTGTATGATTAGATAAGCTCTTTTCTGTGACCTTAATCTCATCCTTGTCCCTGTGGAGACGACCCTCAAAGTCCTAACGGGGTGATAGTCGTATGCTTGCAGCAATATTTTGCCTCAAAATTATACGAATAATTTTTGGCGATATTGTCGGGGGACGATGGCGATGAGATTCGGTTGCAGTTTTCTCTTTTATTTCGATGTTTTCTTATACTTGCATATATTTTGTTTTGTTTATTTCGTTATGAGTTTGAGTTGGCTTGGTTATTCGTTGAAAACAAAAATCCAAAAAGCATTAGAAAAGCCTAAAATTGAAAAAAAGGGGAAAAAACCTTAAACCTGTAAAAATTTAAAAAACTTTAAAAACAATGCAAATTTTCCATTTTTCTCTATGCCAGCAAGAACTATTTCACTATTTACTTGGGATTGGGTTAAAAAATGGCATATCTTTACTCATGTGCGTATTATGGTTTTTATATGGGAATTGGGAAATTTTAGGTGCTGTTAATGAGGGTGCAAATTATGAAACTCGTACTGTTTTGGAGTATTGGGATTTTTATTCCAAAGATGTGGATGAAGCTTGGGATATGCTTGAATGGTTGGTTGGTGATACTTATATGTTTGAGCAAGTTAGTTGTGCCTCTAGGATGTCTTTCCCTGATCCGTGTGCTTTTCATGCAAGATCATAGTATGAGGAACAATTTGTGCCCATTCCCTCAATCCTTTGAATATGCTCCCCCTCTTTGTGAC